>CAUYON010185442.1:0-12331 GCA_963573935.1 Arctocebus calabarensis
TTTTTTTTTTTTTTGAGACAGAGCCTCAAGCTGTCACCCTGGATAGAGTGCTGTTACATCACAGCTCACAGCAACCTCCAATTCCTGGGCTCAAGCGAGTCTCCTGCCTCTGCCTCCCAAGTAGCTGGGACTACAGGCGCCTGCCACAATGCCTAGCCATTTTTTGGGTGCAGTCATCATTGTTGTTTGGCAGGCCCAGGCTGGAATCGAACCCGCCAGCTCAGGTGTACATGGCTGGCGCCTTAGCCCTTTGAGCCACAGGCGCCTAGCCTATATCCAGCATTATGTTTCCCAAAAATTCATATGTTAAAATCCTAATCCCCAAGATGGTAGTATTAAAAGGTGAGGCCTTTGAGAGGGGATTAGGCTTTCTGGGCCATGAATGAGGTTACTGTGCTTCTCATAAAAGAGACCTCAGAGAGACCCTCATCCCTTTCACCATGTTAGGTTATATTGAAAAGACAGCCGTCCAGGAAGCAAACCCTCACCAAACAATGAATCTGCCTTGATCTTGGATTTTCCAGCCTACAGAACTCTGAGAGAACAATTCTGTTGCTTATAAGCTACATAGTTTATGGTATGTTGTTATAGCAGCATGAATGGACTAAGACATCCAGACTTCCCCAAGATCTCTCTTTCCTCTATTGCTTGCTTTAGTTTCAAAATGAGAAAATAATTTCTCAGTTTCTTTCTATTAAATGTAAACCTGACTTTCCTGTCTTTCCATTCTAATTAAACCTAGAAATGGATAAACTAAAACCACTGCAACATAAGTTTGGCATATTTTGGCCTTTTTGTTTTTAGGAGATGACTATCGTGTTTTATCAAATATAATAAAGAAAAGGTAACATTATAATTTCTACAGAATATCTGTGCTCCTAAATCTTACTTCCTGCCTTATAATGGTGGGAAGAAAGAGGATACATATGGATCCTATCAAGCCGATAGTGTTTGTATCGAAATTTTCTTTTTTTTTTTTTTTTTTTGAGACAGAGCCTCAAGCTGTCGCCCTGGGTAGAGTGCAGTGGCATCACAGCTCACAGCAACCTCCAATTCCTGGGCTCAAGCGAGTTTCTTGCCTCTGCCTCCCAAGAAGCTGGGACTATAGGTGTCTGCCACAATGCCCAGCCATTTTTTGGTTGCAGCTGTCGTTGTTGTTTGGCAGGCCCAGGCTGGATTTGAACCCACCAGTTCAGCTTTATGTGGCTGGTGCCTTAGCCTGTTGAGCCACAGGTGCCAAGCCTGTATCAAAGTTTTCAAGTAAATAATTTGTCAGGGAGGGGGTGTACATGGAAAGAGAAAGAACTGATAGACTACAACTATCCCTTTTTCAGATACCCTTGGATTTGACTCCCCAGAAAGTATACTAGCAAATTTCAGATCTAGTACATATAAGTATACAGAAATGGCAGGGAGAATTATAACATGTTCTTCAGGGATTTAGAACTTGATTAATAAAAAAACCAAAGATATCGAACAAGAAGTAATAAGTGTTTTAACCTAGTTTTACTGCATCCTACTGCCACACAATCTCTCCCATCCTTGGTTTCCTCTTCTTTAAGATTAATGAGTATATTTTCAGGATTAGGGTGCCACCAACTCCAAGTTCAGGCATTCTGTACTTTATGAGATAGACAAAAAGAGACACAAGCTCTGCTGATAGGCAAGCAGCAAAAATAAACCTATTTAATTAAATAATTTTGCCAAAGTTTAGGTTACTTTTCTCAACCCGAATGGCAGAGACCTAGGTTGAGTGATATTTATCAGGGTTAGGTTTATTTCTTGAACCTTAAGTGCTCAGAATTAATCATAATTTTCTTTTCATCATTGGCTTTAGCATGCTTTTGTGTATTTGGTTATTTTTAAGAATGTATTTAAGTATCCCCAACCCATCACCCGAAACAACAGATACACCTTTTATACTAACTTACACCTAATCATATGAACCCCCATCTCACTCTGCTGTCTTCTCATACCTAAGATAGGCATCATCCCATATCTTGTGTTCATAAGTCCTTTGTTTTCCTTTTCACATAGTTTAATTATAGCTATAGGAATTTCCTAAAAATATTTTATTTTAGTAATTTCTATTTTATAAAGTGTTCATGAAATGGAATGAAAATGTACTTGTTTTTTTCTGTCTAGTTACTAAAATTCATCATGTTGTCATTTGTCTCTATACTTCATTATTTTGAATACTGTATGAGCAATGAATTGTGTTCATTCAATTGTAATAATATGTCATCATTTATTCATATACACTCTTTCAAATGAGAATTTGGGATAGTTCTAGTTTTTTGGCATTGTTAAGAGTTCTGCTTTGAACACTGCTTTGTATATCTTTCTGTTCTTCTTCTGCAGAGGTTTCCTGGCTGTTCTTGTCCCTTTACTATTTCATATTAATTTTAAAATTATTTTAATCAAGTTTTTCTGGGGTTAGAATTTTGATTAGATATCCTATGAATCTACAGAACCAGTTAAGAAAAATCAACTATGATATTAAGAATTCCTATTTATCAATATGGTCTATCTCTCAATTTATTTGGGTGCTCTTTTTTTTTTTTTTAATAATTTTATTGAATCATAATTATGTACATTGGTGCAATCACAGGGCACGATTCATTCAGAAATATTTTGATCATACTGTTACAGATATCCTTCATGGCATTTCCTTGATCACTATATAAAGACATTAATACATCTTACTTTTCTATGTGTTGTCCAAATAGTTTGGTCTTTAAAATGTCATTCAACACATCAAAATCCCATAGCAATTAACATTTTACCCCTAATCTTTATCTTTTTTGTCATATATCATTTACTAGTGTTAGCAACAGATTCCTTGGCTCTTTATTTGACTTCACATTGGGTATTTTCCCAACCAATTTTGCCAACTATAATGTCTGAGAAGAATAACATGTAACCTTTAGGTTATTTGAAGTAGACTTTCCTATTTTTTTTTTTTTTTTTTTTTTTTGCTGAGACAAGAATCTCATTTTGTCACCCTCAGTAGAGTGCCATGGCATCATAGCTCACAGAAATGTCAAAATCCTGGACTCAAGTGATTCTCTTGCCTCAACCTCCTGAGTAGCTGGGACTACAGTTGCCCATCATAATGTCTGACTATTTCTAGAGATGGGTCTCACTCTTGCTCAGGCTGGTCTTGAACCTGTGAGTTCAGGCAATCCACCCATCTTGGCCTCCAAGAATGCTAGGATTACAGGCATGCCTGGCCCCAGACTTTCCTATTTCTAATGATATTTAACTTTTGACTAGAGGTTTTGAAATGGACTTAGCTTAATAACGTGTTAGTTTACAAATAAAGGTACAATGTCGATTTTGGCATGTTATGGGTTGGTTCTACTGAGGACTATATGTGAGTACATTTGTGAGAGTAAATTATTTTTTAGAATTTTCCACACTCTGTTGTGCCTAGTACACCAACTGCCAAATAATCGTCACTTGATAAATGTCTGCTAAATTTTAATACCCTAAACCATAAAACAATTTAAAATCACTGTTTAAAGTTTAAACAGTGAATCCCTGAATTAGCCAGTGTTTGGTGTTTACTCTGGAATAAAGATCCCCAGATTGTTTTGACAATTTTGCCGTTGAATAATTGTGCACATATGTGCTTACCTATTACATAAATGTTGGGCATTTAACATTTAACTCTCTGTCATAAATTGAGATCTTTGGTCAAAAGCTACTACCTAAATGAGAGCTATTTTCATTATAAGAGTAAACTTAGTGGAAAACTGTCACTCATACTTTAAAGTGAATACCATTACAATGGCAAGAAATGATTCATATGCTCAGTTTCCAGCACAGAACAAGTTTTCCAATGGCTCCAGAGTGCCTGATTATAGAAAGAAATAGGGGGAAGACTTAAAATATATTGAATAAAATCTTACTCCTGCCAAACTACAAAAAAGAACACATGGGAAAACTTGAGATTAAAAAAAAAAAGAACAACAATAATGGATAGGCTATAAAACAGCAATAAGAAAAAGAAAGAGATTAAAGTAAGATTTAATGTAAAAATACAAGCAGGACAGTCAAAATTACGTTGAGTTGTTTAAAACATCAAGATGGTAAAAATGGAAGAAATCACTTGTACTGAAATATCACAGAGCTAACATAACTGTCAACTGCTTTTAGAATTTATGTCACTTTTAAACAGATTGATGTTTGAGTTAAATTATTTTTCTGCAATTAAAAATTATAATTACTTTAAAATATTTCTACTACATGCTGTGTTTAGAATTTAACATGATTTTATTATGAGTAAAACTTTGAAACAGCAGAATCAAAGAAAGTTATTAAACATTAAATATTAAAAGAAAGAGTCCATTAAAAATGAATATTATTTGAAAATTTTTACTTTAAATTGTGATTTCTTGGAATATAGATCTCAAGAAAATTCAACGAAAATAGGGATTTTATCAGAAAATCTGAAAAATAAATTAATGTAGCTAAATCCCTTATAAACATCATCTAAATCCGTGTGCCTCAAATTATTTTATGTGAAAAAGCAGTTATTTTTTCAAAATCTCCAAATTATTCCAGACCAATAGTTTTGTAGCAAACAATAAAAATTAAAATATTCAAAAGATATGCCCACATCTTTTACATTACAGATCCAGTGGACCTAAAATTACTATATCAAATTTCTATAAAACTTTCCCAGGCTTACTTTAAAATTCTACACTTAGCTAGTTTCAGACCAAAAAAAGTAGCAGATTGACAAATATCAGGAACCTCATTGTATGCATCACTTTTCTAAAATAAAAATAATGGCAAACTTTTAGTAAACATTTACTGAGTTAAACAGAAAGCTAAACAAAGGAAATTAGGTGAAAATGAACTTTACCTATAGAAAATAGTTTGTTTTAGATAAAATGGACAATACAGTTCTTTACTGACTTAAGTGTAAAGAAACCATATGCAAGTAAGTAAACTACACAAAATATCTTCATGACATTTTTTAATACCTACACATTATTATGTTAACATATTTGTCTTCAACCAGCTATTTGCATTGTAATTAAATTTTTATTTAATTAACTAATTTTATAAAATTAAAATCATACAATTTCACCTTTTAAAATAAGCTTCTACTCCGGAGGCTGAGGCAAGAGAATCACCTACGCCCAGGAGTTGGAGGTTGCTGTGAGCTGTGTGATGCCACATTACTCTACCAAGGGTGATAAAGTGAGACTCTGTCTCTAAAAATAAATAAATAAAATAAAATAAAATACACTTCAAATTTCATCAATGCAATAAATATTTACTGTTGGCCCACCATATGCCAGACACTATGTTAAGCAATAGAGCTGTGTCAAACCTGATATTAAGTAACATTGTTGGAATACTAAATTGTTCATTCTTATGGACTATTTTTCTTCCAAAGATATGTTACATGAGGCCATAAATAGTTTCATTATAATAAAGTGTGGGCTATTATGAGCTGTAGGCCAGTTTAAATTTTTTCTTTATAGAACATAATACACTAAACTTATAATAAAATTTTCCCCCATCCAATTTACACACAATTACAAGCTTAAATACACTATTTTCAAGAATGTGAGGAAACATTCTGACAGAAATTATCAACATTAAAATGTACATACGGTTTAACCCAGAAATTCTACCTTTATCATAAATATGTCTTCTAAATACCCTTGCACATGTACACAAATGGCCAGAAAGCCACCTAAATATTCATCAATAGAGGATTGGTTTTATCTCTCTCTTTCTTACACACACACATACAGACATACACCACACACCACACTTATAACTAAACACCAAGAAGCCAGAAAAAAAGGATGAGGTAGCTCTGTACTGACATGAAAAGATCTGTGACATGGTTAAGTAAAAAATTTGATTTGCAGAGCAGTATACACAGCACAATAATATGAATTTATGGGAAATTTCTGAAAGGCTATCCAAAAAAATATCAAGTTGAAGAAATTATCCACAATGGAAAGAAAACTTTTTTTTGGCATATACCTTTAATCCTATTTGAAATTTTTCACCATGTACATACATTTTTGAATAATAAAAGTAGCCATAAAAAGTATGCTTCAATTCCATGACCAGTATTCTATTTCCTACCATTTGGAATATATTGAAAGGTATGTAATTCTCATTAAGGGGTGATAAAATGATAGTTATTTCAACCACTACATCTTTGTACTTGATTAACATTGCTTTTTGCTTCTTGTTTGTAAAATTAATTATACTCTTTTGAAAATGGCAGGGCTTGGAATTAAAGAAAGGGTAACAGAGGAAAACAATAGTAGTGACTATCTAATCTCCCACTCCAAAGTGTAAGTTTTGGTAAAATTATAAAACTGTGTATTCTTAATGATAAGCTTCAAATTTCATTTGTGCATCAATACTAACTGATGGTTTGCTATATACTAGCTACTATGCTAGCTACTAAAACAATGTGTGTTCAACCTGACTGATAGAGTCAAATGGAGGGACTTAACCGAATAGAACCAACCCACCCAAATAGAACCCACCTGCCCAAATAGAATCAACTTGCACAGGAAGAAATGAGTATATGAATGTCCCACCTGGGAAAGAGTGAATGTACCAATCCCTACCCCTCCGACCCTTCAAACTCCCATCCACCTGAACCCATGTGCTGACTTCCTTCTTAAACTCAGCTCACCAGTACCTGGATGAAAATAAAGGCGGACATTGCCTACACAGAACCTGGACTTTGTTTCCTTTCATTCATGTTTTGGAATAACCTTTTATTTTCAATCTTCAACTTCTCACTGACCTTAAGTAATGGTGGCAAATACTTAAGTGCTATTTTTTCCTGTCATGATTTTCTATTCCTTTTTTAGTCCCCTTCACCAACTTTACATGTGAAACACTAATTTCAAAAAACTCAACCTATTTTTTATTTTTTGATTCTTAAAAAACAAAACCTATAGAGAGATTTGGTAAATATAAATGGAAGAAAACCTTGAATATATACCTTCAAGAATTTTCATGAGTTCCCCCTCGTATCTAAAAATTAATAGGTACATAAGATATTAAATTGAAAATGTATTAATGTTATCCATTCATTACAAATGAAGATCAAAATACACACGCTGATGAAATTTTCTAGAAAAATACTAAATACCACTGTTTCCAGATAACTATACATTGACTATAAGCATAGTATCTACATACTACCTGTATCCTGCATTTCCCTAAGAAACTGAAGTCAATGAATGGTTCAGGGAGAATTGCTTAGCCACATGAAAAAGACAGAATGTAGACACGTCATTCTCACCACTTACAAAAACTTACATTGTTTAAAATATTTAAATCTACGTGAAACTATAAAAACTCTAGGAGAAATTGTGCAAAAAACTCTGAATCTTACTGGCCTAGGGGAAAAAATATGAATAAAACCCCATTGCAATTGCAGCAGCAACAGAAATAAGCAAACAAGACCTAAACAAGTTAAGTTTCTGCACAAAAGATCCTTGGCAAGCTGGCTTACTAGAGACAGCTTCTAAAAGAGACTACAATCCAGAAGAAGAAAAATTGGACTGAAGTGAACTTAGAACAGTTAAAGTTCAGGGTTTGAGTACAAGGTGAAGAAATCAAGGTGCTCAGCATCCCCACGGAGATGAACAAAGATGTGAAAGAAGAAGGGAGAGAACAGAGAATAGCTATGGAGCAAAAGGACTGAAGGACCTGGTGTCAAACAAAGGGATAGGGTGCCGCCTCCCCTCCCAAGGGCTTTCCCTGGGCTCTCAGCACAGAACGGCAAACGTGGGATTTCTCACCCCAAAGGAAAGAGCCATGAAAACCTGTTTGTTCTGTACCTAGGAATTTCCACCCACTGGGTCCCCATCCAGCCTGATAGAAATGTGAACAAACTTTGTCTCTGCCGCCCTGTTCCCACAGCCCTCCTCCTCCCACTTGGGGGACATGACAGACTGCACCTTGTAGATACCAGCCTCCCAGCACTCTGGCATTTGGAATGCTAGCCTAGTCTGGTCTGGAGGGTTTGCCCACTCCCAGGCACCAGAAAGAAAAAGAACTCCAACTGACCAGACCCCCCCAGTAGTCAAAGATCATAGAGGCCAGTTTCTCTCTCACCACAACCATCCAGATCTTTAACTGGCCACAGAGAAAGAGAGACAGATACTGACATCCTAACTGTTTCACAGAGTCTCTGAGGCTCCTCTGCAATGTGTCATTGATGGAAAGACACTCTGCAGTAAGTCCTTGGTCTTGGGAGATTCAACAAATGAAACCATGCCCATGGAGATCAGCAATAAGTCAGAATTTATTAGATAGGAAGGAATAGAAGGAATGAAAGGCACCAGAGCCTGGCGTCAGGGAGAGGTACCCAAGTGGAAAGTTCCCACATGGGTCTTTGGTCTAAGAGTTATATACTGTTTTGTAAATAGAGAGATCTAGAGAATTACATTTGGCCCAAACATGGCAGACCTTAATGTTGATTAGTGAATCAATGAGTGAATTAACAAAGGAATGTAGTCCTTCCACCTCCCAGGCAAAAGCAGCAGGAGTCCAATCCAGAAGAGGCACCAGCTTACATCAAATACTTGAAAAATTGATTTTCTCCCATCTTGCTTGTATACAGAGAGCACAGTGTGGAAAGAAAAAATCTGTTTACTAAGCCTGGAAAATGTAGGTCCTTGTCCAGCCCTGTGGGGGGAGAACTCTGTATCAGTGTGTTTGGTGAACTGAGTATGCGCCAATCCCCTACCAACAAAAGAAATTGTGGCTTGGCTGCTCTAACTTTGACAAAGAAGGGTCCCTTCTGGGCACCCCTTCTGCTAGGAGGGACCTTTTTCCTGCCCTTAGAAGTGGGTCTGCCCAGGGTCTGTACCTGGTGGTCCTATCTTGGTGGTTCACCAAGATCCTCCCCTGCCAACTTGAACAGAGACAGAGGCCCTGCCCTAAGAAGATCTGAGAAGCAGATGACAGGCGGTGGTTCCCCTCCCCCATCCTCTTGTGAGGATCACATTATGTCCAGTCAGTTGTGGCAAGGACTCCAGAGAAAAATCCTGATACTTTCAATTAGATTGCATGAAGGGTGTTCATACTGAAGGAGGCCAAAAATATATAATTAATATAAAAATAGGGTGAAAATATACAAGGGAGAAATCAGCAGAAGAATCTTGGTAACATGGAAAATCAGAGCAAATCATCTCCCTTAAGAAATTGTAAAGGAGACACAGCAGATAATACCATTCAAAGAGAAATTGATGAAATGTTATAAGTAGAATTCAGAATATAGATGGCAAATAAGATGAATGGGAATTGATAAGACTAGGACAAGAAAGGCAAAAAAGAATCCAAAATTGTCTCAAGAAATTAGTGAAATTAAAGACAATGTCACCAAGGATGAGGACGTAGGAAAGACATAGCAGAGCCTGAGGAACTGAAAGAGGCATTCAAAGAACTTAAAACATAGCAGAGTGCCTCAGTAACAAGAGTAGACCATGGAGAAGAAAGAATTTCAGAAATTGAAGACAAGAATTTTGAACTCAATCAATCAAAGAAGCAGTAGTAAAAATAGAACAAAAACAGAATATTCCCTCAGAGTTATGGCATTATTCCAGAAGATCAAATATCTGAATTATAGAGATTGCTGAAGGAGAAGCGGATTAGCCCTAAAAACACTGAAACTTTATTTCAAGACATCATGGTGGAGAACTTCACGAGAATTGCAATAGGCACAGAAATTCACATAGTAGATAGTTACAGAACTCCAGCACAACTCAATCCAAACAAAGCATCATCTATACCAGGGGTCCTCAAACTTTTTAAAAAGGGGGCCAGTTCACTGTCCCTCAGACTGTTGGTAGGCTGGACTACAGTTTAAAAACTATGAACAAATTTGTATGCACACTGCACATATCTTATTTTGAAGTAAAAAAACAAAACAGGAACAAATACAATATTTAAAATGAAGAACCAATAAAGTTAAATCAACAAACTTACCAGTATTTCAATGGGAACTATAGACCTGCTTTTGGCTAATGAGATGGTCAATGTCCAGTTCCATAGTTGTCACTGTTAGTGATAACAAGTGATGCAAGTGTGCAACAGTTAGTCTAGATCTGGTTGGAGATTTCTGATGTTTCATTCTGGAAAATGTCTGTTCACAGACATAAGTGCTGCCAAAGACAGTCACCTTTTGAATGCATGGTTCCTGAGTTTAGGATGTCTCACATGGGAGAGATGCACAAATATTAGGAAGGCTGCTTGACTTGAATGCATCTTTCAGAGAGTCACAATTCTGCAGTTTAGCCAGTTCCATTTGGTAAATTGTATCCACATTTTCTTTTTTTGTTGTTTGTTTGTTTCAAGATACTTTTTTTTTTTTTTTGAGACAAAACCTCAAGCTGTCACCCTGGATAGAGTGCTGTGGCATCACAGCTCACAGCAACCTCCAATTCCTGGGCTCAAGCGAGTCTCTTGCCTCCGTCTCCCAAGTAGCTGGTACTACAGGCGCCTGCCACAACGCCCGGCCATTTTTTGGTTGTTTGACAGGCCCGGGCTGGATTCGAACCCGCCAGCTCAGGTGTACGTGGCTGGCACCTTAGCCCATTGAGCCACAGGCACCGAGTCCAAGATACTTTGTTCTTAAAACAAGTTACAACACTAAGCTTTTGGCCCATTCTGCCACTGTACAAGCTACAAATGCTTGCTGAGCAGCAGAGGGGTGCTCTTTCATAGCATGTCTGAAAAGTGAATAAAAATCTATATAAAACAAATATTCAGATAGTTTCCATAGGAGCACAGATAAGTGTGACCCATCTCCTAATCTTACAGATTGCTGCATCTGTGCCAACCCTACTCTTTACAAAGACTCTTTCTCTCATTTCAAAACTAATAATAATTACGTTAAATGGTCCCCCCCAAATCCCTTAATTCAAGCAAAACTGGCAGTTAACAACTACAGAATATCTACCCATTAATACTAGCTGAAGCACAAGTTGCTGGGTGATGTTTCATTCCACTTTCCCAAGCACAAGACAGGCAGAGTGCCAACATCCTGTTCTTCTACTTTGAGTAGGTAGTCGGGATTCTGGATTTGCTGCACAAGTTACCACATCGATCCTGACATCACATAGTAGATAGTCGGCCTCTGGAATCCACTGAAAGTAGAAGCAGCAGCTACAGTGTAAGCACCCATAAGTATCCAGTCGCCCACATGCATTTCTGGCAGGACACAGGGCTCAACTATCCAATCAAGGCCATTGCATGTTTGTCCCCATATGCTGGATGAATAATACTTCTCATCTGGTTTAGGTCTCTTTTGCAGAAGAGGCTTTACATGAGCATGATCATAAAGGATGCAATTAAATGATCCAAGTACTCCATCATTGATGTAATACATAAAGTTCTGTTCACTGGTCTCATCTTCATCATCAGAGCCTATCTGTTCCTTTAATACAATTTTTTTGGCAATGATATTAACTGCAAGCGTGAGGGCTGATGCAACATAATATCTGCCTGGCTCAGCTATGATTTTCATTCCAGAGTCTGATGGAAAGTACTTGTCCAATGCTGGGTTGATTATACCAGTGATCTCTTCAAATTTAAGCTTCACATCCTCAGATTCAGGAAAGCCACCTTTAATATCAAGCAGGTACATGCTGAAACCAACCTCAGCTCCCATGTCAAAGCCACAGTGGGTATCAGAGATTGCCTGCACCAAGGTCTCAGGATCAGTACAGCCACTTCCTACGTGGAAGCTGACACCAATGACATCAGTATTTAGCTCTTTTTCCCATTCCAAAAGAAGCCTGCTGGTTTTGAGTGTGACACCAAATTTAACACTGAGTCCACAGACTGCTTTGGAATCATCAGTGGCAATCCAAAAAACCAACTTGGCCTTTGGATGTGCTCTGGCAACTTTCATCAACTCGACTTCACTGTCCAAAATCATCATCTGGACCCCATTATTGGCAGCATACTTAATTTGAAACACTTGTTTACAAGAATTTGCATAGATAATCCTCTCTAGAAGCACCCTGAGACTTTGTACCAATTGTATTTCAGTCTTGCTAGCACAGTCAAATCCTGTCCCAATGGCAGTGAGGGTCTTCACAATGGCTCTACTGTCATTACATTTGACTGCATAAAAGGGAGTGACACGAGGAAGAGCTTTTAGCTGTCTTCGGTGTTTCTTCAGAACATCTCCGAGGTCTGCTACATAGAAGGCATCCTTATCATCAGAAGAGGAAACTTCATTGATTTTTTGGTCCAGAATGTCCTTGGAAGTAAAACCTTCATCAAGCAAGTGGCAGTCAAACTCTTCATTACTAAT
>CAUYON010185444.1:0-25258 GCA_963573935.1 Arctocebus calabarensis
CCCAGCTACTAGGGAGGCTGAGGCAAGAGAATCGCTTAAGCCCAAGAGCTGGAGGTTGCTGTGAGCAGTGTGATGCCACGGCACTCTACCCAGGGCGATAAAGTGAGACTCTGTCTCTACAAAAAAAGAAAAAAAAAAAAAAAAAAAAAAAAAAAGGGCCCCACCGGAGACTAAAGTGATAATAGTTTAGGGGGGCCACGGTTAACTCTCTAATTCAACTTAAAAAGTGAAATACGTTGGAAGGCAATTTTCCAGTATCTAATAAAATTTAGAATATTCATATTTTTTGACCAAGAAATATACTTCTTTTTTTAATTAAATCATAGCTATGCACATTAATGCAATCATGAGGTACAATGTACTGGTTTTACATACAATTTGAAATATTTTCATCAAACTGGTTAACATAGCCTTCACGGCATTTTCTTAGTTACTGTGTTAAGACATTTATATTCTACATTTAGTAAATTTCACATGTACCCTTCTTTTTTTTTTTTTTTTTTGAGACAGAGCCTCAAGCTGTCATGCTGGAGAGAGTGCTATGGCATCACAGGTCACAGCAACCTCCAATTCCTGGGCTCAAGCAAGTCCCCTGCCTCTGCCTCCCAAGTAGCTGGGACTATAGGCACCCACCACAATGCCCGGCCATTTTTTGGTTGCAACCATCATTGTTGTTTGGCGGGCCTGGGCTGGATTCGAACCCGCTAGCCCAGGTGTACGTGGCTAGTGCCTTAGCCCGTAGAGCCACAGGCGCTGAGCCCACATGTACCCTTCTAAGATGCACCATAGGTGTGGTCCCACCAATTACTCTCCCTCCACCCATCCTTCCCCCACCCCACCCCTCTCTTATCCCTTTCCCCTTCTTCTTGCGCCATAATTGGGTTATAGCTTTCAATAGAAAGCTATAAACTCGTTTCATAGTAAGACTGAGTACATTGGATACTTTTTCTTCCATTCTTGAGATACTTTGCTAAGAAGAATATGTTCCAGCTACATCCATGTAAACATGTAAGAGGTAAAGTCTCCATCTTTCTTTAAGGCTGCATAATATTCCATGGCGTACATATACCACAATTTATTGATCCATTCATGGGTCAATGGGCATTTGGGCTTCTTCCATGAGTTAGCAATTATGAATTGGGCTGGAATAAACATTCTGGTACATATATCTTTGTTAAATGTGATTTTTGGTCTTCTGGAAATATACCTAGTAGAGGAATTGTAGGATCAAATGGCAGATTATTTTTAGATCTCTAAGTGTTCTCCAAGCATCCTCCCAAAAGGAACATATTTGTTTGCATTCCCACCAGCAATGTAAAACTGTTCCCTTTTCTCCACATACATGCCAACATCTCTGGTTTGGGGATTTTGTGATGTGGGTTAATCTTACTGGAGTTAGATGATATCTTAAAGTATTTTTTTTTTTGAGACAGAGCCTCAAGCTGTCACCCTGGATAGAGTGCTGTGGCATCACAGCTCACAGCAATCTCCAATTCCTGGGCTCAAGCAAGTCTCCTGCCTCTGCCACCCAAGTAGCTGGAACTATAGGTGCCCGCCACAACGCCCGACCATTTTTTGTTTGCAGCCCGTCATTGTTATTTGGCGGGCCTGGGCTGGATTTGAACCTACCAGCTCAGGTGTACGTGGCTGGTGCCTTAGCCTGTTGAGCCACAGGTGCTGACATCTCAAAGTAGTTTTGATTTGCATTTCTCTGATGATTAAGGATGATGAGCATTTTTTCATGTGACTGTAGGCTGTGCGCCTGTCTTCTTCAGAGAAGTTTCTCTTCAAGTCCCTTGCCTACCCTAAGATGGGATCACTTGTTTTTCTCTTACTAATACGTTTGAGTTCTCTGTGGATTCTGGTTATTAAACCTTGGGTGGTGCCTGTGGCTCAAGGACTAGGGTGCTGGGTCCATATGCCAGAGGTGGTGGGTTCAAACCCAGCCCTGGCCAAAACCCACAAAAAAAAAAAAAAAAAAAAAAAAAAAAGCAGTGGCGAAAAGGGCCAACCATGCAGGGTTCCTGATCTAAGTGGAAATGATTTCAACTTAACTCCATTCAATACAATACTCCCTGTGGGTTTGCTATAGATGACCTCTATCGGTTTAAGAAATATCCCTTCTATACCAATTTTCTTAAGTGTTCTGATCTTGAATGATGCTGGATATTATCAAAAGCTTTTTCTGCATCAATTGAGAGACTTACATGGTCTTTGTTTTTTAATTTGTTTATGTGCTGAATTATATTTATAGATTTACATATATTGAACCAGCCTTGAGACCCTGGGATAAAACCCACTTGATCATGGTGTATAATTTGTTTGATGTGTTGTTGGATCCTGTTTGTTAGGATCTTGTTGAATATTTTTGCATCGATATTCATTAGTGATATTGGTCTATAGTTTTCTTTTCTTGTTGGGTCTTTTCCTGCTTTGGGGATCAAGGTGATGTTTGTTTCATAGAATGTGTTGGGTAGTATGCCTTTTTTTTCTATATTTTGAAAAAGGTTGAGTAATATAGATACTAGTTTCTCTTTAAAGGTTTGGTAGAATTCTGATGAAAACCATCTGGTCCCGGGCTTTTTTTTTTTTTTTTAGGGAGATTTTGTATAGATGATGCTATTTCAGAACTTGATAGAGGCCTATTCAACATTTCCACTTCACTCTGGCTAAGTCTTGGAAGGTGGCGTGCTTCCAAGTATTGGTCAGTTTCCTTCAGATTTTCATATTTCTGAGAATAAAGTTTTTTGTAATGTTCATTAAGAATTTTTTTGAATTTCTAAGGAGTCTGTTATTTTATCATTACCATTTCTGATTGATGAAATTAGAGATTTTACTCTTTTTTTCCTTGTTAGGTTAGCCAAAGGTTTATCTATTTTATTGACCTTTTCAAAAAACCAACTTTTTGATTTATTGATCTGTTGTATAATTCTTTTTTTCCAATTTCCTTTAATTCTGCTCTAATTTTTGTTATTTCTTTCCTTCTGCTGGGTTTGGGATTGGAATGTTCTTCCTTTTCCAGTTGCTGGAGATGTCTCATTAAGTTGTTAACTTCCTCTGTTTCTGTTCTCTTGAGGAAGACTTGCAGTGCTATCCATTTCCCGCTTAGGACTGCCTTTTCAGTATCCCAGAGGTTCTGTAAATTCATGTCTTCAGTATCATTTTGTTCCAAAAATTTGATAATTTCCTTCTTAATCTTGTCTATGACCCAGCTATCATTCAGCATAAGGCTATTTAGCTTCCATGCTTTTGTATGTGTATGCAGATTCCTGTTGTTACTGAATTCAACTTTCATTCCATGATAGTCTGAGAAGATGCAAGGAATAATTTCTAGTCTTTTAAATTTGCTGAGGTTGGACTTATGACCTAAGATGTGATCGATTTTGGAGTATGTTCTGTGGGCTGATAAGAAGAATGTGTATTCAGTTTTGTTAGGATGAAATGTTCTGTAGATATCGGTTAAATCCAAATGTTGAATGGTTAGGTTTAATCTAAAATTTCTTTGCTTGGCTTCTTTTTTTTTTTTTTTAAACTAATACTTACTTTTTATTTTATTATTTATTTATTTATTTTTAATTTTTCTTTCTTTTTTTGTGGTTTTTGGCCTGGGGCTGGGTTTGAACCCGCCACCTCTGGCATATGGGCCAGCCCTTACTCCTTTGAACCACAGGTGCCACCCTGCTTAGCTTCTTATTGGAGGATCTACCCAACACTGCCAAAGGAGTGTTAAAATCTCTGACTATTATGGTGCTGGAGGAAATCAAGTTGCTCATGTCTGTTAGAATCTCTCTTATAAGTTGAGGCACATTCTGGTTGGGTGCATAAATATTAATAATTGAAGTATCATCATACTGAGTATTACCCTTAACAAATATGAAGTGACCTTATATTTCCTTACTTTTGTTAGTTTAAAGCCTATTGTATCTGTGAATAAAATTGCAACACCTGCTTTTTTCTGATTTCCATTTGCCTGAAATATAGATAACCATCCCTTCACCCTGAGTCTATATTTATCTTTTAAGGTAAGATGAGATTCTTGTATATAGTAGAAATCTGGCCTGAGTTTTTTGTATTTAGTTAGCCAACCTGTGCCTCTTTAGAGGACAATTTAAGCTGTTCACATTAATTGAGAATATTGATAAGCCTAGTAGAATTTTGTGTATTGAGTTTTTTGAAAGTCCAGTGGACATTTTTAATCCTTTCAGCACTGTGGTAGTTGGAATTTGATCAGAAATTTCTGAGTAAATTTACTTTTGTGGTGAAGGATTGCACTGGTCATTATGGAGGATAGGTCTGAGAATATCCTAGAGAGCTGGTTTAATTGTGGCAAATTTCTTCAACATGTGAATGTCATTAAGGTATTTAATTTCTCTCTCATAAATGGAACTCAGTTTAGCTGGGTATAGAATCCTGGGTTGAAAGTTATTTTGTTTTAGGAGATTAAAAGGCGATGACCACCCTCTTCTAGCTTGAAAGGTTTCAGCAGAGAGATCTGCAGTCATTCTAATATTCTTCCCCTTGTGGTTATGGTTTTCTTCCGTCTGGCTGCTTTCAGAATTTTCTCCTTCATATTAACTTTAGTGAAGTTAATTATGATGTGTCCTGGGGTTGTCTAATTCAGGTTGAGTCATGCTGGGGTTCTGAAACTGTCTGCTCTCTGAGTTTCAGAATCTCTTGGCATTTCTGGAACGTTCTCCTTCATAATCTCATGAAAAAGGGCCTCTGTGCTTTGCAATGGAACTTTATTGCCTTCAGGAATTCCTATAAGGCGAGTATTAGTTTTCTTCAAATTATCCCAAAGCTCTCTAAGAGAATGATCCGTTTTTGCTCTCCATTTCTCTTCCTCTTTGAGCACTTGTGAGTGTTCAAAAGCTTTGTCCTCAGTGTCAGAAATCCTTTCTTCTGCTTGCTCCATTCTGTTACTGAGGGATTCTACTGTATTTCTCAGATCTTTGAGGGTGACAAATTTTTATCTCAGTGTGTCAAAATCTTTGGTCTTTAAATTCATTGAATTCTTGAATTGCTTGAATTTTTGAATTGCTCCTTGAATTTCTAATTCCAACTTTACCTCCATTCTATTAATCTTATTTGCAATCCAACCTCTGAATTCAACTTCTGACATCTCAGCCATTTATCTGTGAATGGGATCTTCAGTTGTATCCGCCATATCGTTCCTTGGGAGAGTTGATCTACTCTGGTTATTCATGTTACTGGAGTTTTTCCGCTGATTCTGCCCTATGATTATTTTACACTGTTTGGCTAGATGAGCAGAGAAGGTGAAGTTGGCTTGGGGGGGCTCCTGGAGTAGTGATTAACCAGTCCTTTACCCAAGAGTTGTGACTTGTGTCTGTACCTTTTCTCCTAGAGTTTTGCAAAGGACATGTACAGTGCTACTGCCTGAGACACTGGGGACTTACTTGGTGTGGTGGGCCTAAGTGGCTATGTCTTGTTTTTACCTAGTCTCTGTCCTACCCTAGTGAATTGGTTACTCTGGGTTGAAGTCTCAGCTGTGGAGAAATACCAGCAATTAAGTCAGCCCGCCCACACGGGCAACACCTGGAAAAGGAAAATCAAACCTCCCCACAACCACGCACCCAGGGTACCACTTTGGATAGTCCTTGGGTGATTGGTCCAGTCCAAGAGATCTGAATCAATTGTCCAGACAGCATCCAGTCTCAAGTGAGGGAATTCAAAAGATCTCTGGCAACTAGATAGCAGGGGTCTGCTGGCAGTTCTAGTATGACTTGTTCTGGTGCTCTGTGGAGTCAGAAGGACCCCCCCCCCAGAAAATGAATTAGTCTGGGAAGGTTGATACATCCTTCCCCACCCTGCACCTCTGTCACACCCAATCACTGGTAACCCCACAGGGTTATGACCCAGTTCCCTCCAATGAGCAGGTGCTCCAGGGCTTTGAGCCTGCCTCAGTCACAGAGAGATCTGATGTCTCCTCGGCCAGGCCTCCGCACTCTGCCACCATCCGCAGGGGAAGCTGAGGCTTGACAACCTTGTGTGGTTAATGGAAGCTGGGGTGGTTCACTCAGTTCCAGCTCCATCCCTGAATACTGTTGCTGACACTTATATTTGTGCAGAATTTGTGATTCTGTCCTGCCTATATTCCCCTGCGGACCAGGCGCTGTTTGAGTTCACAGAAACTGCGACTCAGCTCTGGTCTGTGCCACTGCCCAGAGCTGGTGTTTCTGTTTCCCCTGCAGTCTGTGTTGGGGCAGGTGCAGCTCACACTTGGCTTGGAGTTCCAGCCTTGGCCTGGCTGCCTTTGTCTCAACTATGATCCCTTAAGGGCCAGGTGGTTCTTAGGCTAACTAAAGCAGTCCTCTGGCTCAGCTCTGCCCTAGGAGTATGTCGTCTCTGTGCACACATCTTCAATTCTCCATCCACCCCACCCTGCTCTGCCCAGACCAATACCGCCTCAGGCTACCCTTTGCTCAGGGGGTCTTTGTTGCTGTACCAGATCTAGTCTGCCACTGACTGCCACTGGAGAAGATGCCTGGCTTTCTCCTTCTCTCCTCCAGAGAGTTAGGGAGTGTCCTTCCAAAATATCCCCAGGGGTGTGAGCCCTATTGTTCCTGCTGCTGCTGCTGCTCTGTGCCGGGGGGCACTGCCTTCCTTTCCTGTACAGTTCCTTCAGTCCACCATTTTCTCCTTACCCCTGTGCCATAGAATCAGCACAGACCTGCAACAGCCCAGGCTCTGTCCGCACCTCTTGAGAAAATGCCCAAGAATCTGGACTCCATGTGGGACAGGCTTCTAGACCTCAGGATGAGAGTGGAGGGGGGTGCTGGGAGTTCAGAATTGCAGGTAGAGAATATATGCAGTTTTATACAGTTTTATGCCTGGCAGGAGAGTGCCATGACACCCTAGTAGGGGAAGGTGGTCTGGTTTTTAGAGGGTCTCTCCCGTGGAATAAAATGGGAAGACGTTTGAACTCTGCTCACTTGTTTGTAGAAAGTATACTATGAGCCATTCTCATGGGGGAGGGAATGCCCATCTGCTTGATGATGGATTTTGTACTTTTTATTTGTATCCTTGGGGTCATAGCTCACCTCAGCAGGGCTGATGTGCATTCTTCAACATTCTCTCTTGGGTCAGCTCCAAACCATCAGCTTACTTGCTAAATTTCTGTCCCTTAACTCTCCTTCTGGATGGGAGCCTCTGTGGAAAGCTGGCTCCAGTTGGCCGTCTTGCCTCTTAAAATCAAGAAGTATACTTCTTAAAATGTATCCTTCAGGATCATTTAAGTATATAAAGATGAATGTACAAGGATATCCAAAACAGCATTATATTTAAAGGTAAAAAATTAGACAGAACTTTTCTTCAACAAATACTTATTCAGTGCCAACCAAGTCCCCTTGCTCAACTTAACATCTTTTCCTATGTTCTGGGTCTTGTACCATCTCTCACATTTTATTTTTTCCTTTTCTTTAAGGATGGGTCTCAATATGTTGCCCAGGCAGGTGTGGAGTACCTATTCACAGGCATAATCCCACTACTGATCAGCATGAGAGGTTTGACCTACTTTGTTTTTGACCTGGGCCATTTCATCCATCTTTAGTTAACCTGTTGGTCGCCCTCTGGGAGATCATCATATTGCCTCCAAACTTAGTGGGATACTTGGTGGACATAGCTCACAATAATCCAGAACTCCTGGGCTAAAGAGATACTCCTTCCTCAGCCCTCTGAGTAGCTGGGACTACAGGCATGCGTCATGATACCCACCCATCTCATTTTTTTTCTTTTTTGAGACAGAGTCTCATCATCCTCAGTATAGTGCTGTGGCATCACAGCTCATAGCAACCTCAAACTCTTGGGCTTAAGAGATTCTCTTGCCTTAGCCTCCCAAGTAGCTAGGACTACAGATGCCCACCACAATGCCCTACCATTTTTTGATTACAGTTGTCATTCTTGTTTAGCAGGCCTGGGCTGGGCTTGAACCTGCCAGCTTTGGTGTATGTAGCTGGTGCCCCACTCACTGAGTTACAAGCGCCAAGCCCCATCTCACATTTTAAAATAATTTGCTTTTATTGTTATCCCCCTCGTAATCATCAGTTTTTTTCTTCTCAATAGGACCATTCCTATTAGTATAAAACATGATGTAATCATGGCCATTTAGACAACAAACTCTTCCTTGACTTAGTCCTTTTCTTTTTTTTTTTTTGAGACAGAGCCTCAACCTGTCACCCTGGATAGAGTGCCGTGGCATCACAGCTTACAGCAAACCCCAATTCCTGGGCTTAAGCGAGTCTCCTGTCTTTGCCTCCCAAATAGCTGGGACCACAGGCACCCACCACAATGCTCGGCCATTTTTTTTTTTTTTTTTTTTTTTGGTTGCAGCTGTCATTGTTGTTTGGTGGCCCAGGTTGGATTCGAACCTGCCAGCTCAGGTGTACGTCGCTGGTGCCTTAGCCATTGAGCCACAGGCACCGAGCCAGACTTAGTCCTTTTCTAATTGCTACCTCTCTCAGCTCAGCGCTACAGAAAAACTCTTCAAAAACATTTCCTCACCCAGCTGTTTCTCATCCCTTCCCTTCCATTTTCTCTTTAACACACAAGTCAAGTCTTTACCCCCATCATTCTCTGGAACTACACATGTCAAGGTCACCATTAACTGCCATCTTGTCAAATCCTATAAGCAGTGCTTAGTTTTCACCTTACTATCCTTGTTCCAGGCATTTGACAGAGGAGAACTTTATAGAAACTGGTTTAAAGTGGATCCAAGAACTTGGGCACTAAATTTCTACTATTCCCCCTCACCAATAGAGTGAGGTATATTCTTGCTACTTATAGACTGATTTTTCTTCACCTCTTTCCTACCATTTCTCCTTTCTCTTTCTCTCTCTCTCTTTAAGACAGAGTCCCAATTGGTTGTCTGAGCTAGTGTACATTGGCATCATTGTACCTCACAGCAGCTTCAAACTCCCAGGCTCAAACAGTCCTTCTGCCTCAGTCTTCCAAGTAGCTGGGACTGTAGGTGCCCACCATCATGCTGAGCTAATTTTTCTATTTTTTTAGTGACAGAGTCTTACTCTTGCTCAGGCTGGTCTCAAACTCCTGGCCTTAAGAGATCCTCTCACCTAGGCCTCTCAGAATGCTAGGATTTCAGACATGAGCCTCTGGGCCCAGCACTTTCCCCCTCTTAATGTTGAAAGTTCCATGACTCTAGACTAGGCTCTCACCTCCTCTGTACCTATATTCTTTTTTTTTTTTTTTTTTTGAGACAGAGCCTCAAACTGTCACCCTGGATAGAGAGCTGTAGCATCACAGCTCACAGCAACCTCCAATTCCTGGGCTTAAGCGAGTCTCTTGCCTCCACCTCCCAAGTAGCTGGGACTACAGGTGCCCGCCACAATGCCCGGCCATTTTTTGGTTGCAGCCATCACTGTTGTTTGGCGGGCCCAGGCTGGATTCGAACCCGCCAGCTCAGCTGTGTGTGGCTGGCGCCTTAGCCCGTTGTACATTCTTTTCCAAGATGACCTCATCCAGTCTGATAGCTTTAAATAATGTTCATATTTTGAAGACTTCTAAATCTAACAACTCTCTCATCTCCCCTAACAAAATCCAGCCATCTTCTTAACATTTGCTCTTTGAAATCTATTAGGTTACTCAGTTTAACACACCTAATTCAGTATCCCTTATTTTCTCCAATTCTCTCTCTCAAAACCGGAGCTTCCTCACTCTCCCCTGAATCAGCTGATGTCACCACCAGTCATCCCAATGTTCAGGTTGAGTCCTGCCAAAAGCTTAAAGTTGTTCTTCACTTCTCTGTCCCTCACCATCTCCATCACCTTCTCCCCCATTCAATCCACCAACATCTCCAGTTATTCTACATTCAGCATATTTCCTGGGTCTGATCACTCCTCATGTGTTCCTGGAACCTCAGTGAGTCAGAGCTTCTCTTAGAAATAGATTCCTGGGCTCAGCGCCTGTGGCTCAAGTGGCTAAGGCACCAGCCACGTACACCTGAGCTGGTGGGTTCGAATCCAGCCCGGGCCCACCAAACGACAATGACAGCTGCAACCAAAAAATGGCCAGGCATTATGGCGGGTGCCCGTAGTCCCAGCTACTTGGGAGGCGGAGGCAGGAGACTCGCTTGAGCCCAGGAATTGGAGTTTGCTGTGAGCTGTGATGCTACAGCACTCAATCCAGGGTGACAGCTTGAGGCTCTGTCTCAAAAAAAAAAAAAAAAAGAAATAGATTCCTGTCTGACAGTTTATTAGGTACTTAGCAGCCAGAGTGGCCTTGTAAAATCCTAAAGAAACTCTTATCACATCCTTGCTTACGACCTTTCAGGGCTTTCTGTTGCATCTGTATAAAGCGAACCTCTCACCATGACTTCTGCACCAACACCACAGAACTTAGCCTGCATTGCCCCGGAGACCTCCTGAGAGCTTTTGGAGCACTCAGTGCCTAAGCACTACCCCCAGAAATTCTGGCTGAGTTATTTTGGATGGTGTCTAGGCATCAGCATTTTTTTTTTTTAAGAGACAGAGTCTCACTTTGTCACCTTCAGTAGAGTACTGTGGCATCATAGCTCACAGCAACCTCTAGTTCTTGGGCTTAGGCAATTCTCTTGCCTCAGCCTTCTGAGTAGCTGGGACTAAAGGCGCCCTCCACAATGCCTGGCTATTTTTGTTGTTGTTGCGGCCGTTTGGCTGGGGCCAGGTTCGAACTTGCCATCCTTGGTATATTGGGCCGGCGCCCTACTCACTGAGCCACAGGCACCACCTCATAGGCATCAGCATTTTAAAGTGTATTTTAACTCTTTATTTTGAAACAATTTCAAATGTACAGGAAAGGTGGAAAAATTGTACAAAAATCTGTATACCCTTTACCTAGATTCCCCAATTATTAGTATTTTACCACATTTGTCCTATTATTCTTTCCCTACACACACACATAACACCATACCACATCTCTTCCCCCTTTGGTACCATTTAAGGATAATTTGCAGATGTGATTAACCATTACCCATTAATACTTCAATGTGGGCTCGGCACCTTTGGCTCAACAGGCTAAGGCGCCAGCCACGTACACCTGAGCTGGCGGGTTCGAATCCAGCCCAGACCTGCCAAACAACAATGAAGGCTGCAACCAAAAAATGACTGGGCGTTGTGGCGGGTGCCTGTGGTCCCAGCTACTTGGGAGGTGGAGGTAGGAGATTCGCTTGAGCCCAGGAATTGGAGGTTGCTGTGAGCTGTGATGCCAGAGCACTCTATCCAGGGTGACAGCTTGAGGCTCTGTCTCAAAAATAAAATAAAATAAAATAAAATAAAATAAAATAAAATTTATTTTATTTTTAAAATTTCAGGTGGGGCAGCGCCTGTGGCTCATGGAATAGTGCGCTTGCCCCATATACCAAAGGTGGCTCGAACACAGCCTCGGCTAAACTGCAAAACAGAAAAATAGCCGGGCATTGTGGCAGGCACCTGTAGTCCCAGCTACTCAGGAGGCTGAGGCAAGAAAATCGCCTAAGCCCATGAGTTGGAGGTTGCTGTGAGCTGTGTGATGCCACAGCACTCTACCGAGGGCGATAAAATGAGACTCTGTCTCCACAAAAAATAAAACTAAAAATAAAAAAATTCAGGTTTATGTGAGGGTACAAACAACCAAATCACAATATTTGAATTTATTAGGTAGAGTTCCTCTAATAGCTACGTCCTATACCCAAAAGGTGTGCCATGCACCCCCACATTGTGCCCATTCACTGCGAGTACCCCAAACCTCCCTCCCTCATCTCCCCCGACTTGAATTGAAATGAGTTTTCCTCCTATGCGGGCATGAATTAGATCATCTACTGGCTTCATATTAGTGTTGAGTACATTGGATATTTGCTCTTCCATTCTTTTTTTTTTTTTTTGAGACAGAGCCTCAAGCTGTCACCCTGGGTAGAGTGCTGTGGCATCACAGCTCACAGCAACCTCCAATTCCTGGGCTCAAGAGCGTCTCCTGCCTCCGCCTCCCAAGTAGCTGGGACTACAGGCGCCCACCACAACGCCCGGCCATTTTTTGGTTGCAGCCGTTATTGTTGTTTGGCGGATCTGGGCTGGATTCGAACCTGCCAGCTCAGGTGTACAAGGCTGGCGCCTTAGCCTGTTGAGCTATAGGCGCCGAGCCTGCTCTTCCATTCTTGTGCTTCACATATTCATTTCTATCCCAATGTGTTCATGTATGCCTTCTTTACTCTGAGGTTCAATCTGTAGCTACTATTATTACAAACAGTTAAATATCAGCCCAAATTTGCTCGGGTTCGGCCAGTGGGAGTTCCTTCATGCTGACTCCTGTGTGTTAGACATACACCCTTCAATCTTTGAGCTCGTACTTATTCTCTGGCACAACTAGATGCTCCAGAATCATCTTGGATTTTCCTTGCTTCAGCCCTAAAGATAGCCATGTTTTATTTAGAAATCACTGCTACCAGTGTGTCATTCTACCCAAGGACCTTTCACGCGGAGCCTGAGTGACAATCTGTTTTACTGCTACATTTCTTCATTTTGCCCGCTGATACCTCTAAGGTTGCTCTTAGCTCCCATTTATCCCACCACATCCAGTTTCAGCCTTCTCCACGCTGCTGTCTGCCCAGGAGCCTGAACAGTAAGGACCATAACGGTCAGTGCCGAAGTCCTCTGAGTGGGTTCAGACGGAGACGAGCCCCAGCAAGAAAGGGGAAGGCAGAGGAGAGCAGAGTCAGGCTGCCTACTGCCTCACCCCTCCCTGCAAAGCCTCCTTGAGTGGGCTGTGTTCCCCAAGTGGACCGTTTTGCTCAGGGCCACCAGCTTTCCGTGACCCCCGCCCCCTTGTCCCCCTGTTCCACCTCCTCAGTGTAGGTGGTAAGATCCAACTAATTCTAATTCTCCTAAACTCACACCTTTATGAACAGGCCCTTTTAAAACATTCTCCTCAAATTTCCTCAGTTAAAATGGCCATCTGTTTCTACTGGGGCCGACTGACACCCTCTGGGTACAAATATAGATGTTCCCAAGTTGCTCTCCCTGTTTTCCAAGATATGCGGTCCCCAACGATCCAGAAAAACAAGCCTTCTTGTGAAGCTACCACTCACGGTGTCCCGGTATCAAAGCCTTCCTTTTCCAGGAGACAAGGGTTGGCAAACTTTTCCTATAACATTGCCAGATAGTAAATATTTGGGGCTTGGAGAGCTATAGTTTCTGACACTGCTCCTCTGCGCTGCTGTTCCAAGGCAAAAGCAATTATAGACAAGAAGTTTAAAAAGGGGGGGGGGAGGCTTGTGTGCTATTTATAAAATCTAAAAAACAAAATGGGCTTGCTCCAGACAGTTAAGGAACACGTTGAAGGCATTATTACTTAGTAAAATGTGTGTGTGTTGTAGGATTGTGTTAGATATTCTTCATATATGTGAAGAATACTATACGATCAAGAGCGTATTATCTGTGAGCTTCTTTTCACAGGCTGGGAAACTGAAAATGATTGTATCAATGGCCTTTGCCATACATCCCGTAGCTGCGCAGTGGGGAAGTAGCTGAAATACTTCGCTACCAAATTCTTTGCTGCTGTCACCATGCAGGATTTTTTTAAACAAAGTATTGTGAAAATGGTATTATCCTGGAGAGCAGATGATAGATTAATGAGGGAGATTTGTGAGACTGAAGGCTTGAAGGTTTGTGGAAAATCAGACCCCCTATTGGTAGGGCCAATGCTAGAAAGGATTCATCATTATAGGGTTATACAGACAGTGTCCCCAAAATGTATGCACATTTTAAGAAAGTAAAAAAGTGTATTAAAATTGCAAGACTTAATATATACTGATAACATTTGTTATCTTACATATTTTATCTTATATCTCTTATAATTGCAGAAGTCAAATGTGACTTGAGTATTACAATTTTAATATAGTTTATTCCCTTCTTAAAATATGTGTACTTTTTTTGGCACCCTCTCTAGATATTATGACAGTATGACTGTTAAGAAAGAATGTAATGTTTTGATTGTCTCTCTAACTAGGTTCTTTTGACATCACAGAGCAACTAAATAAAATCACTCTGAAGGCTGTCCTGGCTTTACACTTTCCAGTTCTGGTTATCATTAACCAGTTTGAGCTGAGGTTTCTGTCTTGCAGCTGAAAGCTTGTAATAGACAGCCAGAGCTTCCTGCTGTGTATTGATCAAGAAACCAATTAGAGAACATTTAGCAACCAGAAGCTATTAACTGCATAATACCACACCTATATGCTTATTGTCTCCTGATTTTTCTTTCTGAAATGCTGTCAATTCTTCAGTTTTAAAGCTTTCAGCAAAAATGAAAGTGTTTGTTTTGCATATTCAGGAAAACTCATTCAATATTTTTAATTATTTGGATATTATTTAACTTGTCATATAGTTGAGTATATGAGTTGTTTGAAAAGTTCATAACAGCGTAAAAGCAGCCAGTTTGTATGGAATTATGCACTTTATCATTACCTTCTTTTTAAAAATCTAGTGGCTATTGGTGAAATGCTAATTTGTTATTTATAAGATGAGTTTGAGGATGATTGTTGCAGTCTGTTTTATGCTGCTATAACAGAATACATGAAACTGGGTAATTTATAAAGCACAGAAATTTATTTCTTACAGTTCTAGAGGTTGAGAAGTCCAAGATCAAGGTGCCAGCATTTGGTCTGGCGAGGGCCTCTGGCTGCCACTTAAGTAGAAGGCAGAAGGGCAAACTAGCCAAATGCTATGTGAAGCCTCTTAATAAAAGGAACTTAATCTTATTAAGGAGGGAGCAGCTCTCAGGGATTAATCAATCAACTCTTAAATGTGATTATCTTAATACTATCACATTGGAGACAACCTGAATTTTGGATAGGACATATGCAAACCATAGCAACAATCTTCATTTGCAAGCAAAGCAATGACAATTCCACGGCAAGAATACTATTGACCATTGCTATTTCAATAAGGGAAAAAGTGAGCATTCTGGAAACAAAACAAAACAATATTCTAAATGTTTGTAGTGTCTTATCTAGCCTGTTAAGTTCCTTTTTTTCACTGCAACACCTAAGTTAGTGTAATTCAGTCTTGATTTATTTCAAAAGCCCGAACCCTTGAAGCCTTGGGAGAGAATGAAAAGAATGAAAAAAAGATTTTTCTAGATTGCATTAAGCCTCCAGGCGTGAAAATGTACACTTGAAAAGCACCTCAGAGACGTCTTTGTTCCTTGTTAAAACCTGTGGAAAATAACTCAATAGCCAGAGTGGAAAGTTATATTACTGATTAATGAGAACACTTATCATTTAACCAGGACTTCTTAATTCCACCCAGGTAAACCTAGACTGTACATTGTGACAATGCTGGAGCTCCACTGCCTCTTGCTATGGCCATGCTGCCCACTTTGCCTGCTCTAATTCCACTGGTCCTGGCCTGCACTCAGAGAACATTTCATAAATAGATCATGATTGACTGGCTGGATGAATTAAAGGGAGATTGTAAGATTCTTTTAAGGATCCTTTTAATATAAATTTTATTCTAACACTGTTCATCAGACATGTTAACTATTTTAGTTCTCTGTTTTCTTTAATTACCAAAAGTAAGCAATGTAGTAAAAAGAATGAGTTCAAAGAATGTTTTGAAGTTACTCTCACTTAATACTTTATTTGATACAATACATACCTTGCCATAAATAAAAATTATGGTAATAGCTGATAAAAGTTGTAACATTTATTGTATTCTTACTGGATGCTAAGTTATAAACTACATTCTTTACTTGAAATTTTAAAATTCATACAACTGTCTAGATGGGTAGTAACATTTTTCTTGTTTTATAGATGATAAGTTATGTAAATTATGCTGCTTCTCAGGCTATATAAAATATATGTATTTTCACAGAAGGAAAATAATGACTTTAATAATTCTTTTATAAAAAGATTCTTTATTGAGTGACAGGATTCTCCCTAATCCTTTAATGTAACAAATGTTCCTCATTTACTCAAACATCTTTTGATTATTATAATCTAATCTGCATGCTTTTTATTTATTGCAACTCTTCAGGAACACAACTTTGTACATGAACACAGAACACAAATTAATGTTTTTACATTTGAGAGGAAGGCAATTGCTTAAACTTCAAATAAATCTTTATGCCACCATTGTTTAAATTATAACTATTAAAAACTTAATTAAAAGCATATAAGATTTTTTAGCTGGGTGTGATGGTTCACCCCTGTAATCCCAGCACTGTGGGAGACTGAGGCAGTAGATTTCCTTAAGCTCTGGAGTTCGAGACTTGTGTGAGCAAGAGTGAGACCCTGACTCCTTAAAAAATGAAAAACCCAGCCAGGCACAGTAGTGAGCACCTGTAATCCAGCAGGATGCCTATAGCCAAGTCTGAGGTTGCAGTGAGCTATGATGCCACTGCACTCTGCTCAGGGCATAGGGGAGAACTCTGTCTCAACAAAAACAACAAAAAAAGATCTTTTTAGTGATTGGGTAAACCACCATGTCCTACCATCTAGCTTTAAAAGTTATCAAAAAATTCAATCTACAAATATAGTTTTAAAGTATTAGTAATAACAAGGGTGACCATGTGATTTATTATCCAAACTAGCACTGTTTTTGTTTGTTTGTTTTGTTGATGTTGTTTTTTAAGACAGAGTCTCAGGCTGTTGCTCTGGATAGAGTGTTACGGCATTATAGCTCACAGCAACCTCAAACTCAGGCTTGAGCAATCCTCTTGCCTCAGTTTTTCTACTTTTAGTAGAGATGGGGTCTCGTTTTTGCTCAGGCTGGTCTCAAACTTGGGAGCTCAAGCAATCCACAGCCTCGGCCTCCCAGAGTGCTAGGATTACAGGCATGAGCTGCTGTGTTCAGCTTACTATTTAATGTTTACTTATTTATTTGAGACAGAGTAGCACTCTGTTGCTCTGGGTAGAATGAATGCCATGGCATGATAGGTCACAGCAACCTCAAACTCTTCAGCTCAAGCAATCCTCTAGCTTCAGCCTCCCAGAGTGCTAAGATTACAGGCATGAGCCACTGTGCCCCGCTGTGTTTTTTGCTTTTGTTTTTGAGACAAGGTCTCACCCTGTCACTTGGGCTAGAGTGCAGAGTGCAGCTGCATTATTCTAGCTCACTGCAACCTCAAATTCATGGACTTAAGCAATTCTCCTGCCTTACTGTCCTGAGAAGCTGGGACTATAGACCCCCATCATCACACCTGGGTAATTTTTCTATTTTTAGAAGAGACAAGATCTTGCTCTTCCTCAGACTAGTTTTAAACTTTTGAGCTCAAGTGCTCTCCCTCCCCCAGCCTCCCAGAATGACTGAACCTGGCCTGCCAGCACACTTTTGAGAATAAAAGGGTGTGTCATTAATAATTCCCTCAGGATAGCAGTCATAAACCAAGACTGTACTAGAAAATCCTGGGCATGTAGTTATCCTATAATAAATTCACCTTTATATTTAAGATATGGAATGACATACTTACATGCAGGATACATAGGACAAAATTGTGCTAATGTGGAAAAAAGACACATACATTTCTTATTAACTAGTTCTCTATATTTATCACTGTGGTGGACTGAATGTCCGTGTCTCCACAAAATTCATAGGTTGAAAGCCTACAACCCAGAGTGGTAGTATTTGGAGGTAGGATCTTCAGGAGGTAATTACGTCATGAGGGTGAGGTCCTTATGATGGGTTAGTGCCCTTATAGGAGGAGATACAGAGAAAATTCTTTGTCCACCCTATGAGTTCTCAGCAAGAAATTAGCTTTCTGCACACTCACTGGGACTCCAGTTATAGGCACCGTAGTCTTGGACTTCCCAGCCTCCAGAAGCTGGAGGAATAAATGTCTGTTCTTTAAGCCACAGGTCCGTGGTATTTCATTACAGCAGTACAAGCTGACTACAGCATCATGCTGAGGAGGATTGGTACGGTGTTAACTATTCCGTGGCAGAATGAAATATGTATTTTCAAGAGCATCCACTCAGTAATCCACTTTGCTATAATCTAGTGGTTAAAGGGCCTGGGAGAAGACAAACCTGACTTTATGGCTGATGCCTGTCGACTGGCAGCCGAGCAAGTCCCTCCGCATCGGGCAGACCCTTTCCTCCCTTCTCCCGCAACATGGGGAGAGCGCAGCACTTCTTTCACAGGTGGGCGAGTCTGAGCAGGCCATGGTACACAGCCTGTCGCCCAGCACACTCGGGGGACAGCAGCATCTCTTCCTGTGTCTCCTTTTCTCTCCTCTCCTACCTTGTTCCACCCCCTCTTTTTCCTGGACACAGAGGCTGGAGTGGGGGCACAGGGCTGCGTCTGCACAAGGTGGCATCCCCGGAGACGCTCACCACAGATTGGAGTCAATGCTAGGAGGGGTTATTTCTCACTTCCTAGTCAGAGGATGTTCAAAGCTTCACAACTGGAGCATTTAAAATCACAACCCTATTTACCATTAAAGACTGGTGAGGCCCGAATGTGTCCATTAAAAGTAAAATTGCGAGGGGACAGAGGAGGGAAAGAGGAGGGGAAGGGGGAGGATGGATGGAAGAAGGGTAATTGGTGGGGCCACATCTACACTGCATCTTACAAGGGTACGGGAGAAATTCTAGGGGTAGAATATAAAGGTCTTAACACAATAACTAAGAAAATGCCATGAAGGCTATGTTAACCGATTTGATGAAAATATTTCCAATTGTATATAAAACCAGCACATTGTACCCCATGATTGCATTAATGTATACAGCTATGATTTAATTAAAAAAAAAAAAAAAGGAAAAAGAGTAAAATTGAGATTGTTCAACTCAGAGAGTTGCATGTGGAATCAATCAAGTGACTTGTGAACAGGATCTAGCGTAGGATCGGTCTGGTTAATGCTGAAAAGAGTGATTTCCTTACGAGTGTACTTCTTCCTAGGAAGGCTCTTAGAGGCACAAGGAAAGGAAAAGTGTCTCAGGAAGGCTCTTGGTCACTTGTCACTTCCTCTGCTGTGCAGCAGCCAGGCCCCCCATTCCCCACCTCAGTCCATGCATGGGTGATTCCTCCCCAGCAGCCTACACATTCCTTAATCAGCTCAGAGGACTAGGTCAATATTTAGATTTTAAATGTCAAAAGAGAACAGCAAAAATGTCTTACAAAATTTCTTCTGTATGATTTGTGTTGATTATCAAATTTCTATCACCAATTTTGTCAGTAAAAAAACTTCATGAAATAGGTAACAAATATTTCATTTTCAGCAGTGACATATGTAAGAAAAATCACATTTTGTTCATTACTCAGTATGTTTATGATTCCTAAGTGAAGAGCACTTCACAAACTGGTAAATATGCTACCCCATTGTGGTACAGACACAAAGATAAATCTTCTCCATGGAAATTAAGTGAAGCCAGTGGGCCATTAGCTGATACTTTGGAACACTTTGTTTGAGTCACATAGAGAAAGGGTTGAAAGATGGACATTTAAGATCTGTCAAGATACACCAGGTAATTGTCCAAAGTAAAGCTGTTTGTTACTACTCTGTTTTTCTGTAGATAATATATTACCTCTATTGAATTACATGAAGAGCTAAGCAAAAATTGTACCAGACATAAATACCTTAATTGAATTGTGAATACAGAATTGCAGCATGGAATTATAAACAGGAACAACATATTGGAGTTAAAAGTAGTACATTAATTATTCTCCAAGCCATAAACATGGAAGGACTCACGAAGAAAAGCCACAGAGACTGAAGCTTCAAATTCAACCAGATGAACAAATAAAGGCCTCAGTATTTGAACTGCACAGCAGATGGAGACTTTCTCTTTTTCACGCATGACCTTCCCTGACCCCTCCTATCTCTGTGATATGGTATTTTTCCAGGGCCAAATCTTCCTAAACTGGCACTACCAACAACAATGAGGCAGCCCACTAGCATTGACAGGGACCATGGGACTTCCAGGGGCTCAGTTTCTCTCCCTGACAAGAGGCGCCATTTCTCATTGCCCTGACTGACACACGGTTTTACAGTCCCAGGCCGAAGGGCATATTTTCATTCACAACTACATGTATTTTCTATGTCATGCATTTTCAAATGCATGTGCCGTGTGAACAGTCCAGAAACTGCATAAAAGCAGCAAGTGAGTGGTTTTCCTAAGGTCAAAGTCCAACCAGTCAGCTCAGCGCCTGGCAGTGAAAGTCCAGCAACCCCAGCAGGGCAGAATTTCTTTTCTTCCCTCCTTCTCCTCCTCTTCCTTCTTGTCTTCCCTCCCTCTTTCTAAAACTATTCCCAGCCTGACTCCAGGAGCTGGGGTCCAGCCTGAGAGAAGTCAGCGACTTGACGTTAACAGTAATGACCAGGCGTCCAGCGCCTGGGACATCAGTCCTAGGACCCAATCACCTGGATGACCCCCTTTCTAGCTCCTCCTGAATTAAAAACATAGATTAAGGGCCCCTTTCTTCTCACTGCTAGAAGCTGGCGGCTCCCTGCTCTGTGGGATTTTCCTCCACGTGCCTCCATCCTCAGGCTGTTTTCCCTTCCCCCTCCTTTCCTCTCTCTTCTCCAAATCTTCCGGTTCCTGAGGTCCCACAGTTGGCTACAGCTCCAAACCCTCCACGTTTCCTTTCCCACAAGATGTAAATGCATCAACATTTTTCCCAGAAAGAAAGACAATTTAAAATATGGCAAAAGCATAGGCACCTGTGGCTTCAACGGCTAAAGTGCCAGCCATGTACACCTGAGCTGGCGGGTTCGAATCCAGCCCGGGGCCCACCAAACAACAATGACGGCTGCAACCAAAAAATGGCCGGGCATTGTGGCGGGTGTCTGTGGTCCCAGCTACTTGGGAGGCTGAGGCAAGAGAATCACTTAAGCCCAGGAGTTGGAGGTTGCTGTGAGCCCTGATGCCACGGCACTCTACCAAGAGCAACAGCTTGAGGCTCTGCTTCAAAAAAAGAAAAGAAAAGAAAAAGAAAAAAAGAAAAGAGTTGATGTTTAAAGGGCTTACTAGTGGATACGAATGCACAGTTAGATAGAAGAAATAGGACCTATTCTTTGATAGATCAGTAAGGTGACTATAGTCAACATTAATCTATTGTATATTTCAGAATATCTAGGAGAGAATAATTTGAATGTTCCTAGCATAAAGATAAATATTTCAGGTCATAGATATATCAATTATCCTAATTTAATCTTTACATGCTGTATACATGTATCAAATTATCACATGTACTCCCCAAATATGTACATTTATTATGTATAGATTAGAAAATTAAAAAAATTTAAAATGAAGGACTCAGCAAACTCATTATTGGTGGCTTTGTTTATATGTCTGTCTGTACTCCAATGCTGCTGAAATGTTTTCACCAGTTTCTAGTGAGGAAAACTTAGAGTTGCTTGCTTGAGCAGAATTCACACCCATAGGTGTCATTATTGCTTAAATTCCTATAAGTAGGCTTGAACTTCAAACTTTCTTTTCTTTCTTTCTTTCTTTCTTTCTTTATTTATTTTTGAGACAGAGCCTCAAGCTGTCACCCTAGATAGAGTGCTGTGGCATTACAGCTCACAGCAACCTCCATTTCCTGGGCTTAAGCGAGTCTCCTGCCTCTGCCTCCCAAGTAGTTGGGACTACAGGCACCAGCCACAATGCCCAGCCATTTTTTGGTTGCAACCACCATTGTTGTTTGGCCGGCCTGGGCTGGATTCGAACCTGCCAGCTCAGGTGTACGTGGCTGGTGCCTTAGCCTGTTGAGCCACAGGCGCTGAGCCTATTTATTTATTTTTTTGAGATGGATTCTCACTCTGTCACCCTGAGTAGAGTGCCCTGGCATCATAGCTCCTAGCAACTTCAAACTCCTGGGTTCAAGCAATTCTCCTGCCTCCGCCTCCCAAATGGCTGGGACTACAAGTGCTCACTCCCACACCTGGCTAGTTTTTTTCTATTTTTGGTAGAATCAGGCTAGTCTTGAACTCCTAAGCTCAAGCAATCCACCTGCCTCAGCCTGAACTCCAAACTTTAAATACTTATTTACTTATTTTTTTTTTGTTTTGAGACAGAGCCTTAAGCTGTCACCCTGGATAGAGTTCCGTGGCATCACAGCTCACAGCAACGTCCAATTCCTGGGTTCAAGTGAGTCTCCTGCCTCTGTCTCCCAAGCAGCTGGGGCTACAGGTGCCCACAACAACGCCCGGCCATTTTTTGTTTGCAGCTGTCATAGTTGTTTGGCAGGCCCAGGCTGGATTCGAACCCGCCAGCTCAGGTATACATGGTCTTAGCCCGTTGAGCCACAGGCGCTGAGCCGAAACTTTAAATATTTAAAGCAAGAGTTCAAACTCAATCAAAATTTTCACTAAAAGGGCAGTGCCTGTGGCTCAGTGAGTAGGGCACTGGCCCCATATACCAGACGTGGCAGGTTCAAACCTGGCCCCAGCCAAAAACTGCAAAAAAAAAAATTTTTTTTTCACTAAAGTAATAATAAATATGATAATAAGATATAACTTATTAACCTTATTATAAAACAATTTGTACCCACAAAACAATTCCAAGGTAATTACTATGGGAGAATTGTCCTTCCCAGATGGGGCAGTAATTCCCTGTGATCTTTATTTTGACACATATACTTCTGTGTGTGTGTGTGTGTGTGTGTTTTAAACTGTTCATCTTGGAAATTTCCTTGGGGGTTATAAATTAGGTCTTTGTTTAATTTTCTGTAACACCTGGTATAATGGTACATAGGTCCTAAATTTTTCTAGAAGGTGATCGGTTTGACAGTAAATAATTAACAGCTGCTGGAGCTTGAGACAGTTAGCACAGCAAATCACATCTCATCTTCATTTATCAGCTGTGGTCACCACCATCAATGTAATAACTATGCCCCAAACAAAACACATCTGTTCATACAAAATGGCAGCGTGTGCTCCAGGTACACAGTAAAGGATGGAGGTTGCCATCTAGGCTTAACCCTGAGAACTTGGGTTCTGATTTACAGAGAGTACAACACAACGTGAGTGCTCACATGCCTTATGTCAGCCTCAGCTTCCTCACATGTTAAACAGGTACGTGTGACACAGTGGCAACCTCCCTCTCCCAAAGATGTCCACATCTTTATTCCTAAAACCCGTGCACACATTACTTTGCAATTCTATAAAGACTTTGCAGATGTCATTAAGGCTTTGGACCTTGAGGTGAAGACATTATCCTGGATTATCTGGGTAGGTTCAGTGTAATCACAAGGGTTCTTTTTTTCTTTTTTTCTTTCTTTTTTTTTTTTTTGAGACAGAGCCTCAAGCTGTCACCCTGGGTAGAGTGCAGTGGCATCACAGCTCACAGCAACCTCCAATTCCTGGGCTCAAGCGAGTCTCCTGCCTCTGCCTCCCAAGTAGCTGGGACTACAGGCGCCCACCACAATGCCCGGCCATTTTTTGGTTGCAGCCACCATTGTTGTTTGGCAGGTCCATGCTGGATTTGAACCCGCCAGCTCAGGTGTACGTGGCTGGCGCCTTAGCCCGTTGAGCCACAGGCGCCGAGCCTAAATGTTCCTTTTAATTTGTGTTGAATAGATACTGTTTCCCCACATTAGAGTATAAGGGGCATGAGGGCAAATAGTGCCCTTGGAAAAGGAAAATCTTTTCACTTGGGCCAATTTTAATAGGAACTCAAATTCTGAGGCCTGTAGATTTATTTCCAGAGGCTGAGGTCCCTCCAGATCCCCAGCTGTCCAAAAGTTTTTTAAATAGAGAAAATTTATAGGAAAATCCTCCACTGAGTACTAGTATATAAATTATTTACAACTCTAATTTTTTTTTTCCCCCGAGACAGAGTCTCTCACTGAATAGCCCTGGGATTGTGTGCCATGGCATCTCAAACTCTTGGGCTCAAGCGATCCTCTTGCCTCAGCCTCCTGAGTAGCTGCCACAATGCCTGGCTATTTTTAGATGTGGAGTGTTGCTCTTGCTCAGAGCTGGTCTCCAACTTGTGCGCTCAGGCGATCCACCCACCTGGGCCTCCTAGAGTGCTAGGAACAACTCTAAATTTTCTACGAGGCTTGATTGGGGTCTGTACGTAGATTTTAGCATAGAAATGGCGTTCTACTTTCTAACGTTTATTGGTTTCATATGCACATTTCTAGAGTTAGTATGTATACATATAAACAAAATATGTTTAAGTATAATATGTAGTATCCCATGTAGCTGTAACACCAGTTTGCTTAGTTATTCCTTAGTTTTTTTGTGGGTTTATACATTCTTTCATCCATTCACGGTAAAACTACCCAGGCCTATGCTCATTTCCAGCATTTGGACATAAAAATTATAGCTCTTCTTTTCAAGGAATATATAGTCTAAGAGAGATAGAAGGGTCACTGTTGTGTACTCAAGATGAACCCCAGTGTTCCAGGAATATCTAACATGTCCCAGTGCTTCCTGAGGGATTCACATTCCACACTGGCGAGGGCAGCAAGCCCAGGACAAGGCTTTTTTCCCCTGAGGTGAGGGGAGAGATGTGCTGACACTGTCAGGAGGAGGCTGTGTTTGACACCTTGGGAGGGTAACCAAGGGTGACAGGTGCTGGGCCTCCTGACCAGGGGTCTCCTAGTGCATGGACTCTGATGCACCCAGAGGGCAGCTGGAGTCTGGCTGGACTGGTAGACAGGCTCTGAGTTCTGAGGTGCAGCGTGCGGTAATCCCTAGGCCAGCCTCCAGTCACTTGTGGAGGTGGTAGGGACAAAAGGAGGTCAGCTCACGCCAGGCCCAACAGGTGACGTGGTTTTGTTGTCATACAGATTTCCTTGGTAAGAGGCGTGGGTGTGGCAGGCATGAGAGGCATCTCCTGGGTGGGCGACTGGTAATTGGCGGAAGATGAAGAGTTAAGATTGTTTGGGTGTGTTTTCTTAGGACGAAAGACAGCTGAGAGTCTGCATATATGGGGTGCTTGAAACACAAGACACTCGGTTATATTTGAATTTCAAATAAATAATCATTTTTTTTAGTATTCATGTCTCAGATATTGACATAGGGTTTCTAAATCTGGCGTTCCTATTTATATGCTGACAGAAAAGAGTCAGGAAAAAGACATATTGGGCCATGGGGGTGAAAGAAAATAAGGAAAGGCCACAGGTCTCTGAGGAACTAACCTCAAACAGGATGACCTCCCTTCAAAAGAGAAGAGATGGCTCGGCGCCTGTGGCTCAACGGGCTAAGACGCCAGCCACGTACACCTGAGCTGGCGGGTTCGAATCCAGCCTGGGCCGCCAAACAACAATGACGGCTGCAACCAAAAAATGGCCAGGCGTTGTGGCGGGCGCCTGTAGTCCCAGCTACT
>CAUYON010185447.1:0-25270 GCA_963573935.1 Arctocebus calabarensis
GGGCACGATTCATATACATTCAGAAATATTTTGATCATACTGTTACAGATATCCTTCATGGCATTTCCTTGATCACTATATGAAGACATTAATACTCTACCTTTAATAAGTTTCGCCAGTACCCTGCTAAGATGCACCGTAGAGGGAGGGCAATTAGCCAGAGAGTGACTTTTACCTTGGAAAAGAGGAACCTTTGACTGAACTCTGCTGGCACTCCTGTCAGCAGCTCCTCTACCAGGCAGTGGCCACAATCCTGGCCCACGCAGGCTTTGAATGTGCTAATGAAAGTGCTCTGGAGACCCTAACTGATGTATCACCTTAAGTTCACCAAGTTGCTGCGCTTTGCTGTGAATCGGGAGGCCCAGCTGGGACAGACTCCTTTCCCTGATGTTGTGGAGCAAGTATTCCATGAGGTGGGTATTGGCAGTGTGCTCTCCCTCCAGAAGTTCTGGCAGCACCTCATCAAAGACTATCACAGTTACATGCTACTGTGAGCAGCTTTCTGAAGAATATGAAAGGATTGTCAATCCTGAGAAAGTCACAGAGGACACTAAACCTATGAAGATAAAGGAGGAACCTGTGAGTGACATCACCTTCCCTGCCAGTGAAGCACTGGAGGCTGACCAGGGGACCAGTCACTACCCATGGGAGTCCTCAGGGTTCAGAGTGAGTGCTTTCCATCTAACCTGGAGGTTGAAGTTTCACCACAGGCTTCAAGTGCAGAGGTAAATGCTTCTCCTCTTTTGAATCTGGCCCACGTGAAAATGGAGCCTCAGGAGAGTGAAGAAGGCCATGATTCTGGGCATGATGTGCTGGGCAGTGATGTCTTCGAGGAGCCCATGTCAGACATGGGTGAAGCTGGGATCCCTCAGAGCCCTGATGAGTCAGACAACCGCTATGGTTCCCACTCCACTGATAGCCTCATGGGGTCCTCCTCTGTTTTCAACCAGCACTGCAAAAAGAGGATGAGGAAGATATAAAAAGAAAAAAAGGAGACTTCCTATCTAGAACTACTACAGAAAACCTTGATATATTAGAATTGGTTTCCATAAGCAGTGATTTAATTCTTATGCCTAATACAGGGGGCTTTGCTAATTTCAAAGGAACTGGATTTAGCTAACAAGGTTGCATTTTACTTTTGCAGCCAATTTTTATAATATTTCACAACCGAGCCACTGTTCACAGATGAAATATGCTGGCGTAGTTATCAGAAGACCAAAGGACTATCCCTGACTATTGTCTTTTCCGTGACTAGACGTGTTCCTTAGCTTCTCTGCAGCCATTTCTCTTGCACAGAGAAGAATCATACCTCTTTGACCTCTGTTGTAGAGATGTGAAGATTGAGATGTTTGTTGAACTTCAAAACTGTATTTGAAAAGACAAGCAAATATATGCCAATTATAAAAAAAAAAATTGTTCAGATACTTTTCAATTATTTTTAAAGAATCCTATTTAAAAATAATAAAGGAATGATTAAGTCAATCAACTCAGTCTGCATCATTTGTAGACTTGTTTAATATCAGAACACTGACTTGCAATCCTATAAAAAATATTTTCAATTCTGTGGCCAGGATCTGTGGTTCACACCTGTAATCTTAGCACTCTGTGTGGCTGAGGCAGGCCAAGGAGTTTGAGATCAGCCTGAGCAAGAGCAAGACCCTGTCTTTACGAAAAATAAAAAAAAATTAGCTAGGCATGCTAGTACACCGATAGTCCCAGCTACTGAGGAGGCTGAGGTAAGAGGATCACTTGAGCCCAGGAATTTGAGGTTGCAGTGAGTTATGGCCACACTACTGCACTCTACTCAGGGTGACACAGCAGATTGTCTTAAAAAAAATATTTCTCATTGCAATTCAGTTTTTATTCTTTCTCTGGGAATAAGAGTTTTTTAGAAAAGAATTATTTTCAAGTATTAGTCTCATATTGCTTACTCTTCCTTTTGTGAGTGTGTGTTTATATCTCTTTTTTCCATTTTCACTCTTGAAAGCCAGATTATTTTTTCACTGCACAACATTTTTATTTATTATTTTACTTTTTTTTATTTATTTAGCTTTATTTAGGTTTTTTTTTTTAATTTCTCCTCCCTCTGCCTCCCAAGTAGCTGGAACTACAGGTGCCCACCACAACACCCGGCCATTTTTTGGATGCAGCCGTCATTGTCGTCTGATGGGCCCAGGCTGGATTCAAACCCGCCAGCTCAGGTGTACGTGGCTGGTGCCTTAGCTGCTAAAGGAGATGCCTACATATTAAAGAAGTGAAGAAAGAATGAGATGCACCACCAAACTATAAGAGAGCCCTTTCTTGCTATACAATATGTTTATTGCAATTATTTATATTTTGTATAATGAGAAAGTATTCTGTATTCAGAAATAAATAATTTTTAAAAGTAGTAAACTGAAGGGTATTTTATAAAATTGAAGTAATGTGACAACATTTAAAAAGCCAAATACAATTGAAGTAACGTAACAACAATTAAAAAGCCCATATGAAGAGGCCTACATACGAAAATGAAAATATGTTGATGCTAAAAAGCAGAATATAAAATGTTCTACAATATGATTCCACTTACTATTGTGCTCAGAAAAACAGAAGTAACATGACATTCTATCAGCACTGCAAATGCCAATGATGTCTATTTCTGACTAGTCGAATTATGGTTTAAGAATTTTTCTCTGTTTAATTTTTTGGGGGTACATGTTCATTTGTCTGCAATTTATAATTTTTCTATAGTGGATATATAATGAATGCATGATTTAAAAAAATTAATGTGAAATGTAATAGACATAATAATAAGAAAATATGTAGGATATTATAAGGGGATGTTTGAAGGGGAGAATGAGGGGAGAGGCAAGTATTGATGATAGGAGCCTGAGCAAAGAGAATGCTGACATGAGAACTAACTTGTCCCCAGACTTTTGGAGCCAAACTCCAATTTGGGTTCAAACTCAAGCTCCAAATGATAATCATGGACAAGTTCCTTAACATCTCCAATGCTGTCTCATCATTAAACTTATCTTAAAGACATGTTATGGAAATTACATAAGGTAGTTATGAAAAACAAACAAGTAGCATCATGTTTCTCAGAACTGATGGCAAACAAATGATGAGTAAGTTGATGTAACTTCCTATGATGTAGGTATGGCTCCTTTACTCTTTGGCAACACTGGTGCCTTCCTACGCTTGGTCTGGAGTAACTGTTACCATGACATAGCCCAGGGAAGGAGCAATGGGAATTCAGGAGTCAGTGCCAATGAGGACACCTCTTCTCCCACTGCCTTCCATATTCCAAACTCCAGGTAAGTATCTGCCTTAATCCCTTCTTTTAAATATCTGTTTACATGGATCACTTTCCCAATTATTTTTGGAAATAATCTATTTAACTAGTGGATAAGTGTTGGGTTTGGGTGTTCTATTGCTATGGTAAGGCAGAAGTAAACCAACAGAATCAATGACACATGGGTATTTTGGATCCAGAGGGGAACTGGACAGCTTATGAGGCAGACAGCAAAAACCAGAGGTGTTCAAAAATATCTTGGATGTTTCTGAAAGAAACTTCTTATTTTTAAGGAGAAGGAAGATCAAATATGTTTTTTCCAACTCTAAACATCTGTGATTGCCTTATTTTTCCCTTAATGTCATTAAGATTTTTAAACATTATATCATAGCCTTCAGTACTCAAGTATGCATGTGCAAAAGAAATTCTATTCATCATTACTGTACGGCATTATCTCGTTCACTCTGTGTTAATGTGTGTCTTTGTGAGCCTTCCTTTTCTATACTTTGGCAACTGACCAACTCCCAGCTGATTTGCCTTTTTACAATATTAGTCTCTTTTGTCTGATTATTGTCAAATTTTACAGACGTAGGAGCCATTTTTCCTCTTTAAAGTATCTTTTCATATCCCCCCAATGTGTTCTTTTTTTTTGAGACAGAGCCTCAAGCTGTCACCATGGATAGAAGTGCCATAGCATTACAGCTCACAGCAACCTTCAATTCCTGGGCTCAAACGAGTCTCTTGCCTCCGCCTCCCAAGTAGCTGGGACCACACGCACCCGCCACAACACCTGGCCATTTTTTGGTTGCAGCCGTCATTGTTGTTTGGCGGGCCTGGGCTGGATTCAAACCCGCCAGCTCAGGTGTACGTGGCTGGCGCCTTAGCCCGTTGAACCACGGGCGCCGAGCCCCCAATGTGTTCTTAACAGCATGACTCTGCAGGCAATTTCATTTCCCTCATTTCCAAGTGCTTAATGGATTGAGCTTGCAATAACTGATAAATTATTAATGAGAACATTCTTTTCAGACATTCATTTACTGTGTTGTTAGTTTTTAAATTCAAAAAATGTAAAGCTGGTCTAAGCTGGTCTATCTTTAAGATATTATTCAGATTTATACACTTAAGTTGGGATGTTTTCTTCCATAGATATGAACCACACCCAAATAATGGAAAATAATGTAACGAGCTTGACAAACATAATCATATTTGGCATTCAGAGCCTTAAAATTTATTTCTGAAACACAAGAGCTACCTCTTTAGGGTTAGGGAAGTGAGAAGAGTTGCATTTAGTAACCAAATGCTAAAACATTATGTGAACATCAAATTAGACATTGGAAGATTTTTTTTAAACAGCTGGCAGAGTCTCACCCCAAAGAACCCTTGGCATATTTTTATGCCAAGTTTACAATTAAGAAGGAAGAAATGATAAATACTGCCCAGTTCATGCATTATACACTCATATGTACATCCCCCACACTTCCTTTATCTTTTAAGTGATTTGAATTTTCAAAATGAAAAAACATGAATTTGAAAAAAGAGAGCATATTTTCTTCAAAGGTATGAAAAAAATTCATAACAACAGATTTAAGTATGGAAATAAACTTATAAAAGGACGTAATTATATGTGCAATTAAATTAATGAGTGCTAGAGTGACATAATCCAAAAATATAGCCTTCGAACTTGATTTAAGAAAGGAATTGCTATTCTAGAGCCTTATTCACCCTTGAAAGCAATTTTGGAACTCTTCCTAAAATGACCATCAGAGTAGTCATCATAGGGCACTCAGAAACATACAACAATAATAAACACTACTCAGCAAGACACCACCACATGCTAAAATGAACACAGCCATGAGACATTGATATGCCAAGGTTATGAAACCTTACTGAGTTGTTTATACAGTGCTACCAACATGAGCACATGGTGGCAAGTTCATGAACTTAATTGTCATTTCTCATACAGCAACAGCTCTGATAGTCATTTTAGAAAAAGAGTTCCAAAATTGCTTTTAAGACTGGGGTAGGGCTCAGAGCCTAAAGCTCAGCAGCTAGGGCATCAGCCACATATACCAGAGCTGGCAGGTTTGAATCCAGCCCAGGCCTGCCAAACAACAATGACAACTACAACCAAAAAATAGCCAGGGGCTGTGGTGAGTGCCTGTAGTCCCAGCTACTTGGGAGGCTGAGGTAGGAGAATTGCTTAAGCATGAGAGTTTGAGGTTGCTATGAGCTGTGACGCCATGGCACTCAACCCAGGGTGAAAAAATAAGACTTTATCTCAAAAAATAAAAAAAAAAACCGTAGGCTAGGAGCTGGCATCACTGTCTAGCTTCACATGGGTTGTACTTTAAGGGTGGGTGACCATAGTGATATTCAGCAATGAGGTATGTAGCACTTTTTCTAGGATGGTCTGTGAACTTGTCAGAACTTGTACATCCATCATTGGGCCATGCAAGCCCTCTCTAGCTATATATTATTTTATTTTCTCCTTTGTCCTCTACCATCTATATTTTTCCATCATTTCTATAGGTGTCCACTGTATTGTGTCTGCTATATGGCCTTGGAGATATATGTACTATAGACATAGGCTATATAAGTGTTTTAATTACAGATCTTTTTTTTTTCTTTCTGTACTAACATAGCATGTCGTAGCTGCACTGTGTGTGGCAGATTAAATGTGGCCATAAATTCATGGGCACTCTTTATATCAAGAGATGGGTCTAAGTCCCTTACCTTGAATCTGGGTGAAGCTTTGTGAATCTTTGGCTAATAGAATATGGCAGAATTGACCCTGTGCTAGTTAACAGAGCTCAGACTGTACAAAATTAGCAGCTTCTACTTCCCTTCCCTTAGACTGTCCTCTCTAGGAGTCTTGAGATAGGATGTGAGAAGACCCGTTACCAAGAAACAGCAATGCTGAAGAGGCCACATGTGGGCAGTCAAGTTGACAGCTCCAGGTAAGTCTTATCTTCCAGCCATCTCTGGCAAAACACCAGGGGTGCAAGTGAAGCTGTCTTGTGTGCTGCAGACCAGCCCTCCTAATAATAAATACCAATTAGTGACCCCAGTTAATGTCCTGTAAAATTAAGGAATCATATAGTCAAGACTTGCTCAAATTCTTGTCCCACAAAACTGTGAGATAGTAAATAGTTGTTGTTTACATCACTAAATATTCGGATAATTTGTTAGTCAGCAACAGATAACCATAACAACATGTTACTGAAAATACTGCTAATTTATTATTTGTCACTGCTTTATCATGTAATTTTATAAATTTACTTTTAGCCATGAGTTCTTTTCAATTCGTGTCAATATAGGCATTACACTATAGATCTTCTTTTTCCAAAATCTACTCTCTATTCATGTTGCTCTTCGAAAATCAAGTCCTTTGTTTCCAAATGCTAAATTTATAGCTACCACATGTTTCTCTGTCTCTAGAACTGCAAGCATTACTGTGATACACATCCTTACACACTCTACTCTGTCAACCAATGTGATAACTTCTCTGGGATCTATTCCAAGGGATAGGATTGCTAGATGACAAAGTGTAGGCACATTTAGTTTCACTTAATAATATTTACAGAGCTTATTGTAATGACACAAGTTTATAGCTACATATTCATTTTCTTTTCTTTTTCCATTTCTTTCTCCCCTTTTATTGTTCATTAAATAGGTCAACTTTTCTGATATTTATTTTAAATTTATATTATATTCTACTGGTAATTATTACACTATTATCCAGAATTCAGTTACAAATTAACAAAATTCTCTTCAGCACCTATGTATTAATTTCAGAGTTTCAAATGGTTTATAACTCATTATGAGGGCTAAGGAAACACTCTAGGTTAAGTTTTTAGAAACTAGAGAAAATCTTAATCATTGTTTCTTCAAATATATATTTCTTTTTATTTATTTATTTATTTAGCAAATTTTGGCCGAGGCCAGGTTTGAACCCACCACCTCTGTTATATGGGTTATATATATGTTATATATACCCTACTCCTTGAGCCACAGGTGCCACCCAAAATATATATTTCTTCTTATTTATACTTTGTATGTTTCTGTTATTTAAATATAGTTTTTTAGTCTTTGAATTTTATGTTATATTTCTGCCATTTCTTAATGTCATTTGGATAGTTGCTTCAATCAATTCCTATAGCCTATATGTTTACTGCAAGCTGTATCCATTTTGATAACCACTCAACATATTTGATTCCTTCAACTATTATATTTTTCAAAATCAGTGTTTGCAACTTATCCTTTTTATAAATATTTGTTTCCTGCTTTATCTTAGCAATGTCCACCCTTACCCCTTTGAAGATATTAAGCTCATTTAAAATTCCTCTTCTCTTTGATCTATTGTTTTTCTTATGATATAAACTCTTTGGTTTGTTGTTTTTCTTTTATGTTGCACTCCTCAAATTCTTCTTCTTTTTTTTCCTGTGTGCTTATTTTTCCCTAGGGATAGCCTCTTACTGTAGCAGGTGTGGTAGGCAGACCATAAGACGGATACCAGTGATCACCACCTCCCATCTTGTCCTCAATTGAGTATGCGGCTGGATCTAGCACCTTGATTCTAACGACAATATGTCACGGAATGTCACTTCAAAGATTATATTAGGAAAAGACTCTTGAATTCTTCCTTTCCTTTCTCTCTCATTTGCTCACTTAGATGTAATCAGTTGTCAAGGGATAAGCTGCCTTATGTAGAAACTACAAGGCAAGGGACTGAGGAAGGTCTCCAAACAGCAGCTCATGAGGAACTAAATCTTGCCCACAAACACATGAGTGAATTGGGAAGCAGGTCATCCCTGTTTGATTCTTCAGATTAGACCACAGTCCTTGATAACACCTTGATTTCATCCTTTTGATAGGCCTGGGACCAGAGATGCTCAGCGAAGGCACACCTAGATTTCTGGTCTACTAAAACTGTGAGTTAGAAAAGTCTATTATTTTGAGTCTCTAAGTTTTGGGTAATTTGTTACACAGTAACAAATAACTATTAGAACAGATAAACAATATCTCATGAGAAGTCAAAACCTACACTGTACTTTCTACATGTCTCGGGGCAAGACAACCTTTTGCATTAAAATATGGCTTCAACTTCCGACCTTGACATCACTTTACCAATTTGCCTTTCCCTTTAAGAAGCCATCCAGAAGTCTGTTTAGAAGAATTTGTTTTCCTCATCCTTATTCTGCAGTTGTAATCATCTGGTCCTTGTGGTGTGGGAGGGAAGGTAGGATCAGGGAACACCATAGGAGGTCTGAATTTATTGTTATTCTTTCTACTTCTACGTTTTCCACTTTCTATCTCACAATGGCAGTAGGGCAATCTCTAACTCAGCCGTGGGCAAGATAAATTTCCTTTTGCTCTTACATTGGTATAATAAGTTTGGCTGAATGTAGAACTCTAAAATCTAAATAATTTTTCTTTAGCACCTTGAAGACATTGTTTTCTAGCAACCTACATCACAGTCAGGAAGTCAGATGTCATTTTAGTTTTCTGTACTTTTGAGCAACCTCCTTTTCTCTCTGGAATCATGAGAGCATGTTTATGATAGCTTTTATTTTTTGTTCTCTACACCTCTGTATTCTCTCTTTTAGAAATCACAATAGGAAACTGACTTTTCTAGATCTATTACACATTTCTCTTAAACCATATCAATAGTATTATGTCAGAATTTTTATGTATGTGAAAATGCTCTAAAAGACAGGAATTGGGACAATCTTTCTGGAAATGTCTAAAATGATGAAATTTAAAATATGCTTAAAATTAGATCAAGAAATCACTTCAAAGAACTAGCATATAAGAAAATACGTACAAATACAGTATTGGAGCTTTTCAAATTTAGTTTACTTTTGTATTAGCAAAAACACCAATGCAAAAGGACAGTTGAAAGAAATATGCCATATACTGTATATTCTGTGAAGTAGTATGCAGTTATTTATAGAATAAATTAGATTTTAAAAGTTTGCTGAATATATCTATGTATGTATTTAGTGATAATATTATTGCCTTTTTTTTTTTATTAAATCATAGCTGTGTACATTAATGCAATCATAGGGTACAACGTGTGGGTTTCATATACAATCTGAAATATTTTCATCAAACGGTTTAACATAGCCTTCATGGCATATTCTTAGTTTGTGTTAAGACATTTATATTCTGCTATTAGTAAGTTTCACCTGTACCCTTCTACGATGCACCATAGGTGTGGTCCCACCAATTACCCTCCCTCCACCCATCCTCCCCCCTCCCCTCCCTTGCTCCTTTCCCCATATTCTTGTGCTACAATTGGGTTAGAGCCTTCATATGAAAGCTCTAAATTATTTTCATAGTGCGGCTGAGTACATTGGATACTTTTTCTTCCATTCCTGAGATACTTTGCTAAGAAGAATATGTTCCAGCTCCATCCATGTAAACATGAAAGAGGTAAAGTCTCCATTTTTCTTTAAGGCTGCATAATGTTCCATGGTGTACATATACCACAATTAATGCAAATTAATACGTTCCTTTTGGAAAGATGTTTGGAGAATACTTAGAGGTCTAAAAATAGACCTGCCATTCGATCCTATAATTCTTCTACCAGGCATATATGAAGAAGACCAAAAATCACATTATAACAAAGATATTTGTACCAGAATGTTTATTGCAGCCCAATTCACAATTTCTAAGTCATAGAAGAAGCCCAAGTGACCATCGACCCATGAGTGGATTAATGTTATTGCTTTTTAAATTATTTTAAGTAAAAGAAAAAGTAAAGTAAAATAAATGGAACTAAGAAAGAAAGGAAGGAAGGAAGGCAAGAAACAAAGAAGAGGCTCAGTGCCTGTGGCTCAATGGGGTAAGGCGCCAGCCACGTACACCTGAGCTGGCGGATTCAAATCCAGCCTGAGCCCGCTGAACAATAATGATGACTGCAACCAAAAAAGAAAAAATGGCAGGGCGTTGTGGCGGGCGCCTGTAGTCCCAGCTACTTGGGAGGTGGAGGCAAGAGACTCGCTTGAGCCCAGGAATTGGAGGTTGCTGTGAGCTATGATGCCATAGCACTCTATCCAGAGTGACAACTTGAGGCTCTGTCTCAAAAAAAAAAAAGAAAAAATAAACAAAGAAGAGCTAGAAAGAAAGATTAACTTTGACTTTTTCTGATGACAAGCACTTTTCTTGGTGCTTTTGCATTCTACACTTGAAAAGACAAAGTTTAGGATGTATTCATAGAACTACACACTAGGGGAGAAAAGTCCTTCCCAGGTATTTATTAGAAATCTTATTTCAGGCCTGATGTGGTGACTCACTCATATAATCTTAGTACTCTGGGAGGCCCAGGCAGGTGGATTGCTTGGGCTCAAGAGTTCAAGGCCAGCCTGAGCCAAAGGTAGATTCCATTTCTATTAAAAATAGAAAAAACTAGCCAGGGGTTGTGGCACAGGCCTGTAGTTCCAGCTGCTAGGGAAGTTGAGGCAAGAAGATCCTTTGAGCCCAAGAGTTGAGGTTGCTGTGAGCTATGAGGACTTCATTGCACTCCATGCAGGGATACAGAGTGAGATTTTGTCTCAAAAATAAATAAATAAATAAATAAATAAATAAATAAATAAATAAAAGAAACAAAAATCCTATTTCTATATTCTTCCCTGACAAATCCCTTCAATAGGAAATTGGTTTCCTAAATTGGCAATCCTTATTTTTCTAGCAGTCAAGCCTACTAATCACTACAGAAATCTATTATATCTAGGTTTCTGAGAAGCAATAAAAGATTAAATTATTTTAAATTGTATCAGACTGCCAACCAGCTTCTTTTCACGGCCATCTTTCATTATAAACTTGCCAAAATAGTCAGAATTATTATTTTTTAATATTCTGGTAATCTCTGTCAAGGTGGGGCTTCACGTGAGTCTAGTGAAGGACAAATAAGACTTAATTTCAGAATGCCAATTTGTTGATAGCAGACAAGCAGGAAAGCTCCTCTTTAAAAAGCATAAGAATGGAGATTCAGAAACTGCAGATCATAGAAGAGTACTTTTAAATTTGTAGAACAATTTTACAACAACTTGCTCATACCTAGCATTCTGATTTCAAAGAATAGAATGAGATAAATTATCACAGCTAGGGTTGTGCTTATGTAGGAGGTGTGCTGAGTATTGGCAGGGGACAGGGAACCCTAAAATGGCAAAGTTGGTAAAATTTTCCTTTTAACTCTGTGGGTTTACCTAGGGATCAAAAATAATTAGAACATTCCAGTTAGAAGAATCACCCATGGGGAAATAGTCTATATACTTGCAAATGAGTCCTACTATCTTCCCTGGCATTCAAGTCCACAACAATATTTATTTCATCTGTCATGTACTTGGACTAAATGGAATTCACCAGATTGTTGAATTGTAGCCATATACCTAAACAAACAACTGGTACCTTGGCAGGAGAATATAAACATTAAGAAATTTTACATCCATCTTATTTGGGAGTTCCATCAAGACAGAAAGTGGCAGCTCTTGCACCTGACTTGATAGGCATTTGCACTCTTCAATTCTCCCAACAAAATGTGGGTGCCAGGTACTGATGATAGGGAGCTAAATAAGACATATCTCCTAATCCCTTGGAATGGCCAGGGTTTTTTTTTTTAAAGTAGCTGGCTGGATTGACTGTCCTTGAAGGGCATTTTAGGTCAGCTTGCCCATTTCACATTCTTCTCTTCTCCCTGCCCTGCCCACGTGACATCCCATCCTCAGCCTGACGGCCATACTCCTCTAAGTGCAGTAGAGTGACAGCACAGAACAAACCACTACTGCATTTCCAAGTTCAGAAATTTCCCCAGCTTTCCCCGAACAATGGTATTCAGTGCCCTTCCGTGACTGACCAATCTGACTTCTGATTGGTGGGGGATGGTGTAGTCAGCACACCTAGTCCTGATCCTAGCCTCCTGCAGGGCAGCGATTGTATCAGCAACTTCTTCCTGCAGCTGGTCTTCCATCTCATTGGCTCCTGGAGTGATCAAAGACCTCAGAGCTCATATCCGCACAACAGCTGCTGGGCACTTCTGGCTGACTTACATTAGAGTGGCTAATCTAAAAAGCCTCTGGAAGGCAGAAAGGGGGTCCTGATTTTGCCTCCTGTGGTAGAGAGTGTGGCCTGGTCTAGACACCCTCTGGTTCTTGTTAGAATTATTCGTGAGTCCAGCTTAAAAGGGAGCCTCATGAGGCTGCAAACAAAAGTTTCTGCAGTCAAGGCATAGGAAACAAAAGGCTGAGAGAAGTGAGCACAACATTCTGTCCTCCTGCTTGCCAGCCATCCTACTAAATCTTGTTCTACCTTTTATGTGCAAAGGCATCAACGTTTTATAGCAACTGTGGTCTTTCCTCTCGGGCCCCTGCCTGGATGTGCAGCTTCAACAGTATGATGCATTCACAGAAGCCAAGTCTCAGAGGGGCGTGCTGAGAAGTGCTTCAGGAAGGTCATGATAAAGCTAGAGCTTGGTCCTCCTCCCCCAATCAGCATTGCCCATCAGGATGAAAGAAGGCTTTTGCCACATGGCCATGCCTGCAATGTGCACATTGCCTTATCTAGATCTTGCTTCTGAGGTGTAAAGAGATTAATTCTGTTCAATAATGCCTCACCCTTCCCCTCAGCCATAGATTTTTCTCCAACATAAATAACTTCTTCTAAAGCAGCAGCCAGAGTCATCTTTGGTAACGCACAGATCTATCCCTGCTTTTGTACCCTGCCCCGTCCAAAGGTTTAGCACATGATTCACATGGTCCTTTATAATCTGGGTCCTCTCCCCTCACATCACTGCTCCTCCACACTCTGTGGTCCATCTACAACAGACTGTATATTCAGCTGGCCCAGGGTATCACCTCAAAGACTTCACTTGGGTCTTTCCCTCTTCCTGAAATACACTTCCCATTGCCTTACCTGCTTTTCCTTTCCTCCCTTTCAGTTCATAGCCTTCGTTGCCCCTCCCTGGCCCTTTGACTGGGTTTGCATCTCTTACTGTGCTTCCATCCCACCTGGTGCATCTTGCAGTTCAGGTCTCTCCATTCTGTGTTGAAATTACTTGTTTAACTATCAAGTGAGGCTCTGGACTCTGTTAGGCAGAGTCAGTGGTTCCTGAGTCTTATTGTCCTCAGTACCTGGCATGCAACTCAGAACATAGTAGGTGCTCAACAAACATTTGAATAAACAAAGAAGTGTTATTCGGGGAGCCCATCCCATAGGCTTCTTCCAGGAATGAGAGCAAGAGTGCTCCCAGTGCAGTCTCGGGAAACTATGTGCAGAGTCTGGGTTGGGTGTTAACATGAGCTATTTATGCCAATTACCTGGAAGGGTGTCTCAGGGAAGGTAGTTAACTGAAACATTAGTTGTAGCAGTGTCAGAATCAGGGCCAACAATTCCCTTCCCAATTTGGAGCATTCTTATTTTTGTACGATGATTTATTTTAGTTACCTAATAAGAAGAGCTGATTCTCCAGATGCTGTGCTTTCTCATTAGAAAGCTCATCTTTTTTATCAAAGGATGCTTTGGCCTCAGACTGGAAAGTAGCCCATCCCTGGAAGTCCTTTTCACTTAAGTCCTAAGGGCAGGAAGAAGCTCCTTAAAAACTTAAGGGCTGAGGGTTGGTCAGCAGGTGGGATTGTGGGATCTCTTCTTTCCTTCCACTGAGCCTCCCATGAGTCTGATTGAATTTCATGACAAAATTACATGGGGATTTCTTCTCTGTGATTTTTTTAATGCATTAATCAGTGAAAGATTCATCCTATATTCCATTGTCACCAAACATCCCTTGAGCTCCTACTATGCAAAGTCACTGTAAGCCTGGGCTTGCACACTGGTGGAGGGTCAGACACATTATCCAAATATTTATTGGATTATTTAATTTGAAAGAATAGATCATTTCAAGCAATGCTGTATAGAAACAAAAAGAAAGATGTATATTTTTAAAAAGATAAGAAGTTTCATTTACATACTACCAGGAGCTAAGTAAGAATTTTTTTAAATAGTAAGTGAGATTATAATGGTTGACAAACTTTTATTTCTACCTTCCTTAATTTTCAACTGTTGGGGGAAAAAACCTGAAATTATTACTATATTTTTTAAAAAGCCAATTTTCCTGAAGGCATAAACTATTAATGTCAGAAGAGAAAAACATAGAATTGAGTTGCTATAATCAGGTCCTTATTCAGTCCCATTACCAGAGAGAAATCTTAGACATGGGGAGCACACCATTGGATATTTAATCTAATGTAAATGAAGATATCTCACACAGCATAGAGTCAATTGGGGTGTAACTACAGTTGAACAATTTTATCAAAACTATTTCCATCCTAGCTTGTTGGAACCAAAATATAATTCATCATAAGAAAAAGTCTGAAAGTTTTACTGCACTTAAGTCATCACCTCGAATGCTAGTGCCCCAGCTATAAAAATATACCACAAATAATAGTGGAAAGGCTTGTGCTAGATTTCAAGAAAAGATGCTTTGAGGATATTAAGTTGACTTCAGGATAAGGTTTTGAGAAAAGATCACATCAGGGGAAAACTGGGAACAGGTAAGTTTGGACAACTAGGATGTTGATTATATAGATTCTATCAAAAGGAGTTATGTTTTACTTAATAATGTTTTTTCTCCATTAAGTAGAGACAACAGCATTAAGTTATTTTCCTCATAAGGAGAAAAAAATGTAATACAGGACTTTAAAGTATCTATGGCCTAATCTCAGAGGCACCTAAGACTCCTACAAAAAAAAAAATGAGATAGATGCCTGATTCTCACAGTCATCTGGCATTCTCAGCAGACCTGATCTGTTGGGAGACAGAAGCCTAGTCTTCACCATTTTCTGCTTGAACCACATAATAAGAGATGGAAAGCAAGAAGCCTCATTTACAAGAGGAGTGTCCTATTCTGTCTACCTGAAATGTAGATAACTTCAAGTAGCTATAATCATAAATCAACTCAATTTGAATCACATTAGCACTTGCCCTTCAATAATGCATATATCCATTGGCCTCCATAAGAAATACAAATTTTTAGAAAGAGATAACTTTCTGTAAAAATGATCAAACTGCTCTATTCAATCACTTGTTAAAGAATTTCTTTTTAAAATGTCTACCATGTTCCAGGTGCTGTAACTTTAGTAAAAATTGTCCTTAAGGATTCCTGGCACACTGTATTTGGGATGAATGACAAAGTGCATGTTGGGAAAATCATAGCTTCCTTGGTGGTATGAGAAAATCTGTGGGCCACTTTTCAGAACTATATATATATATATATATGCTTATATTGGGCTGAATTGTGTCCCCCCAAAAAGATATATGCAACTCTTAACTGGCAGTACCTGAGAATGTGACCTTATTTGGAAATGGGTTCTTTGCAGACATAATTAAATTAGGTATATGGCGATGTGGTTATCCTGGATCTAAGTTGGGGTTTAAATCTAATAATGAGTGTCTATAGGAGAGGCAGAGTCACAAATAAGAGCATCATGAGAAGAAGGAGGCTGAGATTGGAAGTGTGCTGTTACAAGCCAAGAAACTCCAAGGATTGCTGAAGCCACCAGAAGCTACAAGAGACTTTGAACTTTCTCCTATAAAGTCTCCAGAAGGAATCAACCTAGCTGACCCCTTCATTTTAGACTCCTGGCTTCCAGCACTGTGAAAAAAAAATTCCTGTTGTTTTTAACTACTTAATGTGGTAATTGGTTACAGCCGTCCCAGGAAGCAAAGACAATGCTTTTGCATGCAATGTTTTCCATGAAATTTCAAACCCTATGCATGGACTCCAGAGAGTCCATGAAGCCTAACTTAAGAACATCTGAATTGAAAATGTTCAAAATCCTATAAGCATAGAGTGAGGGGATTAAAGGAAACTTGAATCTGTGTCATTTATGGCAAAAACCAACTAAGAATACTTGGCCTACAGAGGAAAAACCAACTAAGAATACTTAGCCTGCAGAGGAAATAAGAAGCATGATGATTTTCTTCTAATATTTGGAAAGCTGTCAAGTCAAAGTGTTCTCATAGGACAGTGTATATATAATTTGTCATCCAACTTGGGGGAAATTCTGAGAGTTAAGGGGAAGCAGTGTCAATAATTATGTGAAGACAATAGACTTATACAAACCAAGGCTGTCCCAAGATATCTAGGACATACCTCTCTTTATACACATACAAGAAAAACAGTGTCAAAGGATGGAACATAGAAAAAGAAATGCATAATTTGGCTCAGAACATGAATGAACTTTGAAAGAGAATAATACAACTCCTTACTTGATCTGTTCTGTTAGAAAATGGGCAATCACTTGGCAAAGACTTTTAAAGGAGCAGCATTTTTGCTTTCAAGGAGATCTCTGAAGTCTCTTTGTATTCTAATTGAATTTAACCATTTTCGAGACTCCTGGAATGAAAAAGTATTGACCTTAGAGTCCCTCAAGTACTGATTTTTAATTCTGTATCTACTATTTTTTAGTTTTATGAGCTTAGAAATACAATACAGTGTCATTTAGTACATTAATATCTATTTCAAAAGGTGGTTGTAAGGTTTAAATAACAAAAATATATGTAAAAATTCAGTACAGTGTCTGACACATAACAGGTGATTGATAAATTAAAATCCCTTTACCCTACTAAGGCCCAGATAAATAAAGATAGGATTTGCTATTTGATTGAGTTAAACAATGCAAACCCTTGAGTTCTTCATAAATTACCATTGCTTAGGTTTTTTAGGCCTTTGAAAACAGAAAGTGATGCTTGAGAGGAGGGGATAAGAAGAAAGGCTGATAGGGAGGAAAAAGGAAGAAGAAAGGCAAGAATAAATATATGAATGAACAAATGAATGAATAAGAGAGGAAAGGAGGAAAGAAGGGAAGAGGGGGGAGCAATGGATAAAGGAAAAGAAGAAAAGATACAAGGAAAAAAGTTCACAGTGATCTTTTTGTTATACTGAGAAAAAAACTCCATGAATATTTGAACTGGTATCAAAGGCATATACGTAATCTGATTGAGGGCAAGGTGTACAACTCATGTTCTTCCAAAACTCTGTGACAATTCCTATAATATTCTTTTTCTTTTTTGCAGTTTTTGGCCGAGGCTGAGTTTGAACCCACCACCTCTGGCATATAGGGCTGGCGCCCTACTCCTTCGAGCCACAGGTGCCACCCCCAATTCCTGTAATATTCTGAATAGATTAGTATGTGAATGCCTCAGATACTGTGCAATGATTTGTCTTCAGCTAAAATAAGATCTAAATGCTTTGGTACAATTCATTGTGCTTATCTGAAATATGTTTTTTGCAACTTAAATTCCTATCAACAAGTCTTAAGTGAGCCTACAGCTTTTAAGGGCTCTAATCAAGATAATAGTTAGGGGCATAGATAATAACATTTGTCCTAGTTTTCAGGGTTCTCATGAGGATCAAATAGGATAATAGAGTAAAAAAGCCTTAAAACCTTAATTGATGTAGAGCAGAAAATTCTATTATTAAAAATAAGAGTCAATAATGACAAGAATTCTGGTGGAACAAGTCAGGACTCCTTGGCAGCAGAGACATAAAATAAACACTCCTGACCCACAAGCATATGAAAAGTCCAGCTCTACTCTTGAAATATGGGACATTTGGGCTGGGCTTGGTGGCTCATGCCTATAAAGGGTGGGAGGCCAAGGCAAGAGGATCACTTGAGCTCAGGAATTTGAGACCAGACTTAAAAGAGTGAGACACTGTCTCTACTAAAAATAAAAAAAATTAGCAAGGTGTTCTGATAGGCGCCTGTAGTCCCAAAAACTAGGGAGGCTGAAGCAAGACGATCACTTAAGCCCAAGAGATGGAGGTTGCTGAACTAGGTTTGATGCCGCTATATTCTAGCATGGGCAACAGAGTGAGACTCAGTCAAAAAAAAAAAAAAAAAAAAAAAAAGAAAAGAAAAGAAAAAATACAGGACATCTGGAAAACATACAGACTAGCTTTGAACATGACTACAAAGTGATAAGCCAGAAGCCCTTGGCTGCCAATTTGAAAGAGACAAAATCATTGGAGATTTGAAGTATGTAAAGTGTAAAAAGCTTTCAAAAAGCAGCAGGCCAAGTATTGATAACCTGCACCAGGCCCACAAGTGAGATGATTTTATACATTGTCAGGGCACCATGGCACCTTCCCAGCTTTGCTGAGACCTTCTTCTGTTAATCCTGACTTTAATAGCAGGATAATTTATTGGAAGGTTAAATTATACATGTTCTGCCTATGTATTTCCCCTCCTCCACACCGTTTTTAGCAGGCAGCCAGGCTTTATATTTATGGCCTTAAGGATTAGAGAAGAGCCAAGTAGAAGCAGCCAAATGTTTACACTTCTTTCTGCCTTTTGTTCAAAACAAAATCTCTAGAAGAAATGGTGCCAGGGAGGGAGAAGGAAGGGGAGAGAGCACTGAGGGAGACATGAAACTGTAGGATTGATTCCCAGAGACTGGAGAGGGGAAAGAGGAAGAGTTTGTGAATCCAGTAAGAGGTGGTCATCATGGCCTGAAACTCCACTGCATCCCAGAGAGGAAGGACTTCACAGGGAGTGTAGGCTAGTTAGAGAAACGGGACCCCAGCAACAGGATCTTATTAAATTTAATTTGATTTTGTTTTATTTTATTTCAGGTTAATTTGCAGGTACAAACAATTAGGTTCCAATGTTTCCATTGGTTAGGTATAGGCCCTGTCATAGTTGGCCCACCCCCAGGAGGGGTGTCACGTACCTCACACATTGTGCCATTTAAGTGAGAGCACACCACTCCCCTACCTCTGCCCCCCTCCTCACATCTTAAGTTGATATGAGTTTTTCTCTTGGGTGGGCATATGTTAGATGATCTACTGGCTTCATATTAGTATTGAGTACACTAACATGAAGGCACCAGGATTTTAATCTTCTCCAAAGACATAGATCTTCATGCCAAGTAGAACTCATATTAGAGTTATCTAACCTAAGAGGAAAATACATGTCCATGTGGTGCGTGGTATGAGCCCAATATTCTATACCAGAGGGCTCCCCACAGCCTTGGGCTGTGTAAGATCAAAGAATTTTGCCTCATACACAGTGAAGAGCCTCAAAAATCACTGACATGTAACTTGTCACTCTAATAGGTTGGGGGTTTGGAGTTTGAGTTCAGTTGGTTTAAAGAAAAAAAAGAGACCAGGTGATAATTTTTTCACAGGTAAGTTTATGGGCTGAAAATTAGGTTGCATCCTGTTGCCTTTGATGTGTAAAGTCAAGATCCTGCTTAGGTTCTTCACTCAATCCTCACCTTCCCTGAACCTTGATCCTTTCGAACATGGTCCTTTCCCTCCCCTTTCCTTCCTAACAGAACATAAATGTCTCCGTGTGGCAGTTTGCTGCATAGTGATTAATTCTCCAAGAAGTAATCTTCTTTCTTTCCAAAAAAAATCCATTCTCCATTTCCACCTTTTCAATGAGGTGGGAATGGATGAATGTGAGGTAGAACTTGCTAGAATGCTTGAATCCCTATTTGTGTAGATTGTTTCAGTATTCTTTGTTGACACTTCCAAAAGATGACTAACCAAGGATGAAAGTTATGAGAAAAATACTCTTCGTTAAAGGGATCTAGACAGACACCCCTCCCATAAATAGCATCTCAATTTGGGGGAGTGTTACTTATCTTTTTGACTAACTTGAAAACCAAAGAGACTTAAGAAAGAAAAATCTATCAAGCTCAGTTCTTAAATACATACTAAACTCAGTAAATGTTCGAAGAAGGAGAAGCTAGGAAAAGGAGAAAGAGAACTATGCCCAATACTTTCTCCATAATTTCTGATTTTTATTTTCTTTAGAAATCAGAACAAAATTAAAACTTAAACTCCAAAGAATTTAATAAAATTATTTATAGCACTTTAGTGGTCATGCCACCAATCAAATATAATTAATATAACAACAACAACGACAAAAGACATAAGTGAAAAGATAGTTATTTTGTTGTGGGTTTCACATTTTCAATGGAATTTCATACCAGAAACATATTTAAAGTCTGGGTATTAAATTTAAAAAATTATAATTTAATAATTTTCAAGATGATTATAATTTTCAATTTTTTTTGCATTTTTAGTTTTTATATGTTGTGGATATTTTAAAGTCTTTTTATTAGCATTCTCATGTTGCATGGATAATTTTTCTTCGTTTTCAACAGTTGTGAACTATAAAAGGAAACCTTATGCTCTTTAGCAACTGATTCTCATACCACATTTGCTGCTATTGTTAAAATTGTTCATTTTCACAGGATTAAAAAAAAAATGTGATCCAGGATGAAACCTGGCTTACAAAGTCACATCTTACAAGTGAATTTTAAACAGTCTGGAAGAATCTATTCATTTGTTTATAACATGCAATTTTATGAATCAAATATAGACATGATAATTTTAGATGCTTTTTGCAGTTGCATCACCAACAAATGGTTTGTTTAAAAATATAGTTGTAATTTTAAAAGCACATGTGCTACCACAATATTTTAACACCCCTTTCCTTGTGAGCTGGAAGAAACAGGAAAAAAAAAGGCAGTTTTTTTTTTCCCCCAGAAAAAAAAAATCTTCCATTTCTGCCTTTTTGTTTGTGAACCCTTAAACATTCACCTAGGCTAATGGCTTTTAATCTGTTTTATGGCAATTTAAACCATTTCTCAAATTATGATTTTGCAGAATGATAACCCCCACAAAACATAAAAGCAGAGCTGCTCTAGTGGAGGAGAGAATTTGAAGTCCTGCAAATAGAGCCCCAGCCATCCCCAGTCTCTTCCTGTGGCCTCTGAAGAGAGTGAGGTCCAGTTGCTTCCAGGAAGTCCCCCTTTCACTCTTGTTGACTGTTAGGTCACCATGCCTCTCAGGTGAGCCAGAGAATGGAAGCTGACAGAACATGGCTGGTCTGGATAGAGCTGATCTAGAAGTCAGGTCATTGCCTTCCTTGTACCTCACTGCTGCCAGCAGGCCAGTGTTCTTCCAATAGCACCAATTCAACCAGGCTCTCTTACCTTCTAGAAAATTTGGGCAGCCCATTAGGTAAAATAGAGTTCATGCAAAACTAAAGTCCATTACTTTCCCTGACGATGTATTCTTCCTGTATTCAGTGTTGCTGCTAATTGTACCAGTTCAGCTGCTGAAACCAAAATCCTGGTTACTTTTTACTTCTCTTCCCTTGTCAACTTCTATCCTTTCTATTTCCCCAAATCTCTTCTATGTGTCCTTTTCCACCATTGTCCTTGTTATGTTTCCAATAAAGGTCCTTGTCTGCTCTCACAGGGGTAGGCCAAGGCACAACCCTGCCTGACCTTGTAATTCCTATTTCAAACTCCTCAGCAATTTCCCTCTTTGCAATTTGCCATCATCACCCCAAACTTTTCCAAATCCCTCTGCTTGAACCAATCTTTTGGTCCTTTGAATGTCATTAGACTTTCATCTGCGACTCACTTATGACTCATGCAACTTTCCAATTTCATTTGTAAGTCCTTGCGGCTCTTACTTCCTCAATTATCTTATCAGTTCTTTAAGGGTAAGATATATGGTTCACCTTGGTGTTTTTAATAACCTTACACTTTGATGGTCTATGAATTTTTATAAAATAATTAGTTGGGCTTCAAATAATTAAATAGATGAACAAATAAATATTAATATAAAGATATACAGTGATTTCAATATATTCACTACTTCAACCTTCATAAGCAGACATGAATTATGACACACTGTCTGTCTTCCCCATTCCAAACAGAAATATTTTCCTAATTTGTCCTACGGATAAGCCCCCTTCTATGATCCATTTCATAAATGACCTACATTTAGAGCTTTTCCTTTTCCTTCTGCTACTTCTATATGCCCTCCAGGTTTTCAAAATTCAACTCAAAATTGAGTTTCTCCTCACAATTAGACTAATTAGTTAGCCCCACTGAGCAACATTATTATTATTCTGTATCATTTAACCAATCCCTATTCCCTGGCACCATCAACTTTTAATCATGCAAATAATACAAAAAGCCACTAAAACTAACTTATATCTGTCTATACCAAGCATTTCTCCCAGATATTTTTAACTGCTCCTAGATTTTTAGTATTTACTATGCACCAGGCACCATTCTCTTAAATCATGCTCAGTGTTACCTGTTACGACTTACCATTTTCACTGTAGCCTCTATAAAACAGATAATATCCTCCTTTAAAAAATTAGGAAACTGAGGCCAAGTAAGAAGAGACAAGAAGCAGCATTGGTCTTCCATTATTAAATCAAGCAGTATGAAAACAGCTTCCACGCTTACAGTCACTACATCCTTCTGCTCCTTAGAGCTTTGAACAAGCTCCGTCTGATGTTCTGAGATTAATCATGCAGTGTAATAAAAAGCCTTCAAAGTCAGGCAAACTACTACTGACTGTAGTTCAAAGTCTACATCTGTCCTCCATAGCTCTGAGACCTGAAACAACATACATAGCTGAAATCTCAGTGCATTTTAAAATCTCTTTATCATAAATATTTTAGTGTTATGAGGATTAAATGAGTTATGATATATTTCATAAAACGTATGCAGCAAAAGACAACATATAGTGTTTACTCAGTACATAAAGTAAATCAGAGAATGGAAATTCCTAAAATAAAGATTATCCAAGACAGAACCAAAGGGCCAAGTATACTGTTCCCACCCTTCCCATGTGATTCTCAGCTATTCGACCAAGGGAGACTCTGTGGTGTGGTAGTCGAGAGCCAGGGCTCTGAAGTTGGTTTCACAGGGTCTAAATGCTAGATCTACAACATAATAACCTTTGTGAAATTGGGCACATTTCTTAACCTCATTAAGCTTCAAGTTCTTCAACTGCCATATGAGAATAATAACATAAGATTATTGTGATAATCCTTTGAGTTAAACAGTGTAGGGCATAGCAAACTGTTATCACTAACTAACTAGAACTTCAATTCATGTTGTGAAAGTATCAACAAAGGGTCTTCATGCATTTGGTAACTTTCTTTTACAGTCTGGTATGTCATTGTGAGGGTCATTGTGTTAAGTAGAATTCTAGATGGTTCCTAGCATTACTCCTGTGATACAGTCAAGGGAGATTCTCAGGCTGGTGGCAGTATAAGAAGTCTGAAAGATTTAAAGTGTAAGAAAGACTCAATACTCTGCTGCTGTCCTTGAAGTTGGAAGGGTCCATATGAACATGAATGTGGGTGACATTCTGTTAAACATTCCTAGAATGGCTGTAGACCTCTGTGTTAAATACTTTACATTCCTTCTTTTATATTCCTTTCCTATTGTTCCTAGTAGAGGTCATTAAATAACCCAGTGTGTAAATCCAGAAGTTTGAACGCAGATGGTTGAAATGACATGCCTAAGATTATATAGGTAGCAAGGAACACACACTCATCTCTTTGACTCAAAAGACCCTGATTTTAACTGAATTTTAGTCTTAGGTTGTTTCGAGTGTTAAGGGATACTTGGAAATGTAGGATCCTGAACTCTTAGTGTCTTGGATGATGACATTGTTTTCATTTGAATTTAGTCAACATTTATTTAAAATCTACTTGTGATAGGTACTGTGTAAGACCCTAGGAAAAGGCAGATGGTATAAGCTGCAGTTTCTATAGGGCTTACAGGTGAGGTAGGAAGAATTAATAAAAAGAATCCCTTAAATTGGGTCTTTTTTCTGTATTATGAGACTTGATTTATTGACATGGAAAGAGAGTCATAATATGTATTTTTGAATATATCAACAGGCTTATTCTTTTCAAAATTTCAAAATATTACAAGGGTTACAAGTGTTTTGGTTATGTGGATTGCTATTGTAATGCTTAAGTTAGTTATATGTGTGCCCATTACCCAGATAATGTCTGCTGTACCTAGATGAGCTTTTCCTTCATCCCCTCCTCACCTGCCCCCCATTCTTTATTTCCACCGAATTTTACTTTCTGCTGTGCACCTGTGTGTTCCTCTTACTGGTTAGTTCCAAGTTTATAATAGCAAGTGCAAGTGGTGTTTGTTTTTCTATTCTTTATATACTCTACTTAGGAAAACAGTAGCAAATTGTTGCAAAAGGATGTTTAATTCATCCGGTTCATGGCTGAGTAGTATTCCATGATGTACATATACCACATTTTGTAAAGCCACTCATAAATTGATAGGTACTTGGGTTAATTCCACTTTTTTGCCATTGTGAATTGTGCTGGCAAAAACATTTTTTTTTTTTTGAGACAGAAGCTTAAGCTGTCACCCTGGATAGGGAGCCGTGGCATCACAGCTCACAGCAACCTCCAACCCCTGGGCTTAAGCGATTCTCCTGCCTCAGCCTCCCAAGTAGCTGGGACTACAGGCGCCTGCCACAACACCCAGCCATGGCAAAAACATTTGTGTGCAGATGTCCTTTTGATAAAATTACTTCTTCTTTGGGGGGGAAGGGGGAGTAAATTCCCAGTATTAAGGTTGTTGGATCAAGTGATAGGTCTTATTTTATTGCTTTGAAGAAACTCTACACTGTTTTCCATAGAGGTTGATCTAATTTTCAGTCCCACCAACTTTATGTAAGCATTTCTTTCTCTCTACATTTAAGCCAGCATCTATCTAATGCCTTTGATATAAGGCATTCTAACTGGGAAAAAGTGATATCTCATGTGTTTTAATTTTCCTGATAACTAGTGACATTGAGAGGTGTTTTTTCCCCCATAGGTATATTGACCATTTGTCTATCTTCTTTCAAAAACTTCTGTTCATGTCTTTTGCCTACTTTTTTTTTTTTTTATTGTTGGGGATTCATTGAGGGTACAAGAAACCATGTTACACTGGTTGCATTTGTTAGGAAAAGACTCCCCTACAATCGTGTTTTGCCCCCAAAAGGTGTGGCACACACCAAGACCCCAAGACCCCACCCCCCTTACTCCTTCCCTCTCTCTGCTCTTCCTTTCCCCACCCCTCCCTCATTCTTCCTCTTTCTGCTCTCCCCTTCCTTCACCCCCACCGTGTCAATAATTGTCATTAATTGTCCTCATA
>CAUYON010185448.1:0-22308 GCA_963573935.1 Arctocebus calabarensis
AAAAAAAAAAAAGGAAAGGAAGTATGAAAACAGCCAAAAATTCCCTTCATCTAATTGTTAGGTAGATTGTTGAAAATTTTCATTTTGTAGGCTTTAGTGCCAATAAAGGATAAGGCAATCCTGCTATATTCTTATAGCACATATAGGACCCAGGTTATATATATATTTTTTATTCTCAGGAACACATGATATCAACAGATTTGGTATAAAACTGTAGCATTTTTTGATAAACACAGAAAATATACCTTTTGGCTTTTATATACATGTGTACAATCTGTTGAATATTCTCAACCACCCATTAATTACAACTTCCTAATGAAACAGTTACATTCTTTCCACGTCAGTACAGATGAGACTAAGAAGTGGGGGACTGAGCATTTCTGTTGTATTCAAGCACTGCTAAATCACCCGGCTCCTGGGCAGGTCACTTGTGTTCATGGCCATGCACATGACTTTCATATCTTCAAAGTAGCAAATATGACCATGTACACTAGTAGGATGCAAAGGCATCTGTAAATTCTTTATAGTTAGTAAGTGATAGCAAACGTTTGATGTAAAAATCTGAGAAAAAAAGATATTTGAAGGGTTGCATCTACAGCAGGGAGGTTGACAGTACACGGAGAATATTCCTTAGTTTGGGTGTGAATAGCAAACCTTGACTGTGTCAAGGCTGTGCCTAGGACCATATTTTATTTCTAAACAAGGGGCAGATCATCCCCTACTAGCTTTGGTAAGAACAGCCTAATAAAGGAAAAGATTTAAAAGTAAGGATACGAATCCTGTTCTGTAGTGATTTGCACGTCCCCAAAGTCAATTTGTTGACTAGGAATGCAATCAGAAAGTGAAGTAGTCAAGAACGAGCCGTAAGGAGAGCTGAACAGTCACTTCAAGATTATATCATAATAGAAACATGTCAGTTAAAAGATTTTCTACAAATTGTTGTCAGATAACTTAATATGTGAATCTTATTGCTACTTTTGTTATACAAAAACTGCAAATCTAGTGTATTTGAAGATGGCAATAAGTTTTCATTCTTCCTTGGAAGAGGTGATAACAGAATCTTTGCAGCAAGGTTCAACATATATATATATATATATATATATTTTTAAATCTATTCACAAGAGCCTAAACCAAGGAGCATGCCAATAGCAACTCTATCTCCCCAGGGCTCTCAAGTACTAGGATGACTCAATCATGAAGGCAGCTGAATATCTTACCTATGTTACTCCCACATTGTTTATTCACATATAGGACACATTTCTTTCACTGGTGCAGTATAATCTATATCTAATATTAAATAGTATTATTGTAAACTATACCAAAAAGTGCCTATCAATGAGTTTAAGTATTAGTTAATTGGTATTTGAAATGTACTATATTGTATATACTCAGTTGAGGCTTATTAAATAGATATTTTAAAATGTTTTAATAAGGCTGGAAAAAAATTCTTGATGTTTTTGTATGAATGGGGAATATATTATTATTATTATTGTGATTTTAAGTAAAATATTTAACATGTTTTCAAGAGCAAATCAGATTCAGAAGTAAGGAAAGTCTATTGTTTCACCAATTTTCTTTTATATAAAGAGACTAACAATCTTTTTTTCCCCATTTTAACTAACAGTCCATGACTGAATGGATTTGGTCATTGTTTATTCTATTATAGGTCTCAGAAGTATTTGTTTTAGTTATAATAGGCATACTAAACTGGACAATTAAAACAAAACTAAATGATTTATAGAAATGTTTCTTTCTATGTTCAGTAAGGACAATTTCAGCAATAAGGCACAGAATTAGCTCTGAGTGTCATGTTAGCCAAGAAAACAAGGGACACAATATATGTTACGTGGGTTTTGCTGTTTGGGAATTGAAAAATCATTAGATTCTATCATCATACAAAGAGCTACCACAATTCCATTATACCATCACTATTTAAAAAGATGATCCTTCAAGAAATATTGAAGATCGACACCTGGGGGAGGAGCCAAGATGGCAGTCTGTAGCCAGCTTTCTGCAGATGCTTCCGTCCAGAAGGAGAGCTAAAGGACAGAAATTTAGCGAGAAAGCCAACGGTTTGGAGCTGAGCCAAGAGACAAGGTCGAGGAACGCACATCAACCCTGCTGGAGCGACCTGCAACCCCAAGGATACAAATAAAAGCTCATATTCCAACACAGAATAACCAATTCTCTAGGGTAAGACAGAGACCAGCTGAAAATAAGACAGAGCCACTTAACCCCACCACATCAAAAGGCCCCAAGTTGCACAGGCAGTAGCAAAGTATGGGTTGGCAAAACTCTAGGGGGAAAGGTACAAACACCAGTCCCAGCTTACAGGCAAAGGAAGGACTGGTCAATCACTACTCCTAGAACCCCCAACCCAACTTATCCTTACCTACTCACCCAGCCTAATGGCAGATCTAAAAATAGATCTGCCATTCGATCCTATAATTCCTTTACTAGGTATATATCCAGAAGACCAAAAATCACATCACAATAAAGATATCTGAACCAGAATGTTTATTGCAGCCCAATTCATAATTGCTAAGTCATGGAAGAAGCCCAAGTGCCCATCGACCTATGAATGGCTTAATAAATTGTGGTACATGTATACCATGGAATACTATGCAGCCTTAAAGAAAGATGGAGACTTTACCTCCTTTGTGTTTACATGGATGGAGCTGGAACACATTCTTCTTAGCTAAGTATCTCAAGAATGGAAGAAAAAGTATCCAATGTACTCAGCCCTACTATGAAGCTAATCTATAGCTTTCATATGAAGGCTAAAACCTAGTTATAGCACAAGAAATGGGAAAAGGGGCAAGGGAGGGAAGGGGAGGGGGGAGGTTGGGTGGAGGGAGGGTGATGGGTGGGATCACACTTACGGTGCATCTTATAAGGGTACAAGTGAAAATTACTAAATGTAGAATATAAATGTCTTCATATAGTGAGTAAGAGGCCATGAAGACTATGTTAAATAGTTCAATGAAAATATTTCAGATTGTATATAAAGTCAGCACATTGTGCCCCATGATTGCACCAATGTACACAATTATAATTTAATAAAAATTTAAAAAATAATAATAATTCTGTAACTGTAGGCCATTTTGAGGTAATACCCCTTTCTAAGACTAAGTTAGGGAGAAATGCAAAGAAATATTTAAAAGAATATGGATATATATTTTTCATTAATGTAATCCTAATACTTTGTATGGAGATGTTTTAAAAATGTTTGTTTCTACCTAAACTATGAAAATATGGATACAAAAATACTATATGTATTTGAATAGTATGTAGATGTAATACATACACACGTAGCTACCTAAAAAACCCTTTTATGCTTTTATAATAAAATATACAGTTTATTTTGACTAAAAAAAAAAAAAAAAAAAAAAACTTGGGCCAAAGATCTGCTGAATTCAAGAATCTCACCTTACCTGAAAAGGTAAATATAGACTCAGGATGAAAGGATGGTCATATATATTTTAGGAAAATGGAAAGCAGAAAAAAGCAGGAGTTGTAATTTTATTTGCAGATACAATGGGCTTTAAACCAATAAAAGTAAGTAAAGATAATAATGGTCACTTCTTATTTGTTAAGGACAACACTCAACATTTATGCACCCAACCAGAATCCATCTCTTATTTGTCAAGGACAACAGAATGCAGCAGAATGCACCTCTTATTTGTTAAGGGCAACACTCAACATTTATGCACCCAACCAGAATGTGCCTTTAAACCAATAAAAGTAAGTAAAGATAATGATGGTCACTTCTTATTTGTTAAGGACAACACTCAACATTTATGCACCCAACCAGAATGCGTCTCAATTAATAAGAGAAATCTAACAGACATGAGCAACTTGATTTCTTCCAGCACCATAATTGTCGGGAACTTCAACACTCCTTTGGCAGAGTTGGAAAGATCCTTCAAACAGAAGCTAAGCAAAGAAATTTTAGATTTAAACTTAACCATTCAACATTTACATCTAACAGACATCTACAGAAGATTTCGTCCTAACAAAATTGAAGACACAGTCTTCTCATCAGCCCATAGATCATCCTCCAAAACTGATCACAACTTAGGTCACAAATCTAACCTCAGCAAACTTAAATGAATAGAAATCATTGTTTGTATTTTCTTGGACCATCATGGAATAAAAGTTGAACTCAGTAACAATAGGAATCTGCATATGCATACAAAAACATGGAAATTAAATAACCTCATGCTGAATGATAGCTGAGTCATAGATGAGATCAAGAAGGAAATTACCAAATTTTTGGAACAAAATGATAATAAAGACACAAACTATCAGAACCTCTGGGATACTGCAAAGGCAGTCCTAAGATGAAAATTTTTTAGCATTGCAAGCCTTCCTCAAGACAGTGGAAAGAGAAGAAGTCAACAACTTAATGAGAAATCTCAAGCAACTGGAAAAGGAAGAACTTTCCAACCCTACAGCCAGCAGAAGAAAAGAAATAACTAAAATTAGAGCAGAACTAAATGAAATTGAAAACAAAAGAATCATACAACCGATCAATCAATCAAAGAGTTGGCATTTTGAAAAGGTCAATAAAATAGATAAATGTTTGGCTAACCTAACCAGAAGTAGAAGAGTAAAATCCCTAATTTCATCAATCAGAAATGATAAAGGTCAAATAACAACAGACCCCTCAGAAATTCAACAAATCCTTAATGAATACTACACAAAAGTCTATTCTCAGAAGTATGAAAATCTGAAGGAAATAGATCAATACTTGGAAACATGCCACCCTCCTAGACTCAGCCAGAAAGAAGTGGATATGTTGAACAAACCTATAACAAGTTCTGAAATAGCATCAACTATAAGAAATCTCCCCAAAAAGAAAAGCCCAGGACTAGATGGCTTCAAAACAGAATTCTACCAAACCTTTAAAGAGGAATTCGTACCTATATTACTTAACCTTTTCCAAAACAGAAAAAGAAGGAATACTTCCCAACACATTCTATGAAGCAAATATCACCCTGAATACCCAAACCAGGAAAAGACCCAACAAGAAAAGAAAATTATAGACCAATATCTCTAATGAATATTAATGCAAAAATATTCAATAAGATCCTAGCAAACAGAATTCAATAACACATCAAACAAATTATACACCATGACCAAGTGGGTTTCATCCCAGGATCCCCAGGATTCAATATACATAAATCCATAAATATAATACATCACATAAACAAATTAAAAAACAAAGACCATATGATTCTCTTAATAGATGCAGAAAAAGCTTTTGACAATATCCAGCATCCTTTCTTGATCAGAACGCTTAAGAAAATAGGTATAGAAGGAACATTTCTTAAACTGATAGAGGCTATCTACAGCAAACCCACAGCCAACATTGTTTTGAATGGAGTAAAATTGCAATCATTTCCACTCAGATCAGGAACCAGACAAGGATGCCCACTATCTCCACTGCTTTTTAACATTGTAATGGAAGTCTTAGCCACCACAATTAGGCAAGAGAAGGCAATCAAAGGGATCCAAATAGGACCAGAGGAGATCAAACTCTCACTCTTCACAGACAATATGATTATACATCAGAAAAATCCCAGGGAATCAACTACAAAACTCCTAGAAGTGATCAAGGAATATAGCAACGTCTCAGGATACAAAATTACCATTCATAAATGTGTAGCCTTTATATATAAGCAATAGTCAAGAGGAAAAAACAATCAAGGACTCTATTCCCTTTACAATAGTGCCAAAGAAGATGAAATATCCAGGAGTGTATCTAAGGACATGAAAGATCTCTATAAAGAGAACTATGAAACTCTGAGAAAAGAAATAGCTGAAGATGTTAACAAATGGAAAAATTTACCATGCTCATGGCTGGGAAGAATCAACATCATTAAAATGTCTATACTACCTAAAGCAATCTACAGATTTAATGTCATCTCAATTAAAGCACCTCTGTTATACTCTCAAGACCTGGAAAAAATAGTGCTTCATTTTATATGGAAACAGAGAAAACCTGGAATACCAAGACATTACTCAGAAATAAGAAAAAATAGGGAGGAATCACGCTTCCAGACTTCAGACTATACTATAAGTCAATAGTGATCAAAACAGCATGGTACTATCACAAAAATAGAGAGGTAGATGTATGGAACAGAATTGAAGACCCAGAGGTGAACCCAGACACTTATCATCATTTGATTTTTGATAAGCCTATTAATAATATAAATTGGGAGAAAGATTCTCTATTCAATAAATGGTGCTGGGGGAACTGGCTGGCGACCTGTAAAAGAGTGAAACTAGACCCATGTCTTTCTCCTCTAACAAAAATTGACTCTCACTGGCTAAAGGACTTGAATTTAAGACATGAATTTACACAAATTCTTAGAGAGAGTGCAGGGGAAACACTTGAAAAAATTGGCCTGGGAGAATAGTTTATGAGGAGGACACCCCAGGGAATTGAAGCAACATCCAAAATACACTACTGGAATCTGATCAAACTAAAAAGATTCTGCACTGCCAAGAACACACTAAGTAAAGCAAATAGACAGCCCTCAGAATAGGAGAGGGTTTTCACAAGTTATATCTCTGACAAAGGTCTAATAACCAGAATCCACAGAGAACTCAAACTTTTTAGTAAGAAAAAAAACAAGTGATCCCATTTCATTGTGAGCAAGAGACATGAACAGAAGCTTCTCTGAAGAAGACAGGCGCATTATTTACAAACACATGAAAAAATGCACATCATCCTTAATCATCAGAGAAACGCAAACCAAAACTACTCTGAGATACCATCTAACTCCAGTAAGAGTAGCCCAATCACAAAATCTCAAAACTACAAATGTTGGCATGGATGTGAAGAAAGGGAACACTTCTGCACTGCTGGTGAGAATGCAAGCTAGTGCGTTCCTTTTGGAAGGAAGTTTGGAGAACACTCATGGATCTAAATATAGATCTACCATTTGATCCTGCAATTCCTCTTCTAGGTGTCACTTGACAATAAAGATATTTGTAACAGATTATTCATTGCAGAAGAAGCCAAAGTGCCCATTGACCCATAAATGGATTAATAAATGGCAGTATATACACACACACACACACACACACACACATATATATACCATGGAATACTATGCAGCATTAAAAAAAGATGGAGACTTTACCTCTTTTGTGCTTTCATGGATGGAGCTGGACAACATTCTTCTTAGTAAAGTATCTCAGGAATGGAAAAAAATATCCGATGTACTCAGTACTACCATGAAACCAATTTATAATCACTCACACTTGCATATGAAAAATGAAACACAACTATAGCCTAGGATGAAGGGGAGGGAGAGGGGAAGGCAGGGGAGGTGGGTTGATAGAGGGAGGGTTAGTAGGGGGACCACACCCATGGAGCATATTCCAAGTACAAGTTGGATCTATCAGGTGTAGAACACAAATGTCTTAATGCTGTAATTGGGTAAAAGAGGTGAAAGCTATGTTGATTAGCAGCATGTAAGCACTCCAATTTTCTACAATGAGCATGTATTGTTCTTGTAGTCAGGGGAAAAAAGGTATAAAAACTACTTTTTTGACAGTGAGGCCCTGCCTGTGCCCACTGAAACATAGACATGGTTCTTGATCCTCAAAGTGCTTTGTCCTGTGTTCTGTGTTCCTTGTTATGGCTGGTTCAGCCTACACCTACTGTAAACCCCGACTGTGACAATGGAACCCTGTTGAGATCCTTATAAATTGTACTAAGAAAAGCTAAGCAGGAAGTGATAAGGGCCAGGTTCATCAGAGAGAAAGGGACACATGTTTATCATATCTTGAGTGAAATCTTCAAGGCCTCGAGATTAATAAAAGTTATGGGATAAAGGAGGGACAAACCGAGGATGGCTGAGTTTCTGGGCTGTGGTGGCTCAGGTGACAGAACCAAGAGAGTTGTGTAGGGCAGAGCTCGTGAATTCAGTTTGGAACATGTTGTGCTTGAGGTGGGTGGTGGGATCACTCAGGGGAGAAACCTAACAGGCTAATGATGGTCATTCACCCACTGAGCCCTTGTTGAACACCTAATGCATGTGAAGAATTATGCTAACCCCTAGGCCACATGCAAAGACAAATGAGATACAGCAGTGGGAGCACTCAAGAGCTTTTCGTCAGAGGAAAAATGTAAACATCGACTGCATAGCAAAACATGAAGAAAAGCTGTAACTTACAGTAAGGAAGAACAGTTAATTCTCACTAGACATCATAGATTTTGCAAAGACAGTGGAGCTTAAATTGGAGACTGGAGAATAAGACAATATTTCAAGAGACAAAGAAAGCAGGGAGGAGATTTTCAGGTTGAAGAAACCACATGAGCCGAGGCAAAAAGATGGGACAGTTGCTGCTCCAACTGACAGCACAGCGTGTGAGTGGGTGTGAAGGGAGGTGGGGCAGCATCCAGATAAGTTCCCAACAGCGGAGAGACTTGGCTGTAACATAGTTGAGGGAAAAAGTCCTGGTGGTGAAGACCAAACTGAACAGACAAGATGTCAGAAATGAAAAAACCAGTTGTGAAACCCCTGTAACCACCCAGGCAAGAAAAATTTGAACTTAGGGAGTCCAGAGGAACGGTAAGAAGAGATTCGGCATTCTTTAAGGCTGCATAGTATTCCATGGTATACATGTACCACAATTTATTAATCCATTCGTGGGTCGATGGACATTTGGACTTACTTAGATTTTAAGGGGCTGAGAGATCATGGCTGACACCAGGGTCATGCATTAGTACCTTTAAGTAGCTATTAAATGTCTTAACTTAATTATAAATCCCTCACAGGCAGAAACCACATATGTATCTTGGTGTCTCCCAAGAACCAGAGAGCCAGGTCTAGAATGAACACAGCTCCCCGAGGTGAAGGGGCTGACCACATAGTCCCAACATCTGACACATCTCAAAACACGCCTATAAGCCTGTGCTGCCTTGTTCACAGCGTTGACCCAGAAAGAATGAACAGCCCCAGCTCCCTCTCACAGCTCAGCGGCCTCGTGGCACCTCCATGTGTGTAACTGCACTCAATTCTCGCACCACCTCAGGAAGCGGGTAGTATGTGGCGAAGCCCATTTTACCCACGAAGAAATGGACTTTTAGGGAAGGGTCAAAACCTCTACTGGGTAGCCAGCTGGTAAATGGGACAAGTGGGACTTGAATTCAGACCATGGAAGAGCAAACCAGCTATCCTTTTCATACTGCTAGGTTATTCTTTTACTGACAACATCATGTTTCTTAATTACTTCCCAATCATGAAACACCCATGAAATAAATGACTGTCCCCTGCCCATCCTCTGTGGCAAGGCTGACTGGTTGATGACCAGGGCAGGCAACAGGGGATGACAAAGAGCAGCTGAGTGGTGTCCTCAGCCCCTCCAAGGGGCCTTGGACTAGTCCTCCATGAATCCTCCACCACTCGGCCTTTCCCACCCTCCCTCTTTTCCAGCAGCCCACCCATTACCTGGCTTGGAGGCAGCAGGACTCGAAAGGGACAGACAAGTCCACAGCTGTCTTAGAGTGTGACTGCCCCCCAAATGACTCTACATGGGAGTCCCTGGAGACCCCTATCCATCTGTTCATTGAATAAATACTATAGGACTAGAGAGCCACTGTGGGGGCTCTGGGGGCAAGTGGTGAGCTAGAATCTGCCCTTCACCTGATGCACACAGAGCATACCCAATATGGGAGCTGTCTGAAGAGGGAAGCTCTGATGCCAGGGAGTCCAGGGGGGATAAACTGACCCAGCTTTTGAAGTCCCAGAAAAACTGCCATATCAGCCCCTATTGGTGGGGTAGTTGGAGTTGGTGGGGTGGGGAGGGGGGAAGGGAGAGGAAAGGTGTTATAGGAGAAGCTGGGAGCAGAGGGAGCTGCCACACTTGGTGAACTATGGCCAGTGCAATGGAGCTCATTGTGGGAGATGGGAGGGTAGAACCTATGGCTCATCTAACCTGGCCTGCCCCCTGGGTTCACCTGGGGCTCATGGTGCAGGGTTACTTCTTGCTTTGGACAGAATGTTTGTGTACCCCCAGAACTCATATATTGGTATCTAACCCCAAAGTGAGGGTATTAAAGGTAGGGCCTTTGGGAGGTGATTAGGTCATGAGGGTGAAGCCCTTTTGAATAGGATTAGTGCCTTTACCAAAGTCCTGAGACAGCTTGTTTCTCCTGCTTCCACTACGTGAGGACACAGCAAAAAGATGATCATGTATGAAGAGGGCTCTCTGCTCTTGGCAGGTATCAGCCCTCCAGAACTGTGAGAAATATATTTCTGTTGTGTTTCTGTAGCCACCCATTCTGTGGTGTTTTGTTATAGTAGCCCAGCTGAGAACAGACTACAACACTTCTCGTAGCTCAGCACTCCTTTGCCAGCCCTCTTAAGCAGTAGTTGGACATCAGTCCGCCCTATCTTCCCAAGCACCAAGAGGCTCTCTACCAGCCCTGCAACTATACCCAGGAGCCTCTCCGACAAATCAGAGGTCAGGGTGAAACCTCCACCCCCTTTCTTCTCAGGGATGGTGCTCTCCAAGGAAATTCTTTCCCCAGCCCAGCCCCTCTTTTGGAGGCAGTGATGGTCATCAAAGTGACACAAACTGGTTTGTCATATGCCTTTTCCAAATCCTCCATGGTAGCCCTGGAATATGGTATTTGTGGTCTGTGGTACTATTCATCTGTGAAACTGCCACTTACTGGAACCCAGAGGGGACCACGGGAAAGATGGGTGGGCACTAAGGGCAAGGTGGCCAATGAGCCTGAGGGAGGGTTCAGCAGGTGGCACTTCCAAGGGATTTGGGCTGGACAGCTTACATGATGGGAACAGATTAGCTTTTGGAGTGGGTTGTGGTTCAAATCCTCATGCCCCACAATTTGCACAACTTTAGGTAAGTTTCTTATGCTCTCTGAGTCTCAGTTTTCTCATCTGTAGGGTGGGAATAGTAAGATTCAACTCATACGGCAGAACCAATGGTGAAAAGCATGTTTGGCCCTGGCACACAGTCAGGCTCACAGAAGGTACTCCATAAGCAGGAATTCCCATGGAGAGAGAACTGGTCCAATTTGTTAGGCCCCTGATTTCCATTAGCCACCCCTCTGAGTTTGGCATCCCAAGGTCAGATTGAAAGTTAGAAATATAGGCTCGGTGCCTGTGGCTCAATGGGCTAAGGCACCAGCCATGTACACCTGAGCTGGCGGGTTCGAATCCAGCCTGGGCCCGCCAAACAACAATGACGGCTGCAACCAAAAAATGGCCGGGCGTTGTGGCGGGTGCCTGTAGTCCCAGCTACTTGGGAGGTGGAGGCAAGAGACTCGCTTGAGCCTAGGAATTGGGGGTTGCTGTGAGCTGTGATGCCACAGCACTCTATCCAGGGTGACAGCTTGAGGCTCTGTCTCAAAAAAAAAAAAAAAAAAGAAAGTTAGAAATATAAACTTCTTCCCTACACCTTCCCTTGGAAAAGAAAGGCTTTAGACACTGCCAGGCCAGGAACATTCTTTTCCCACTTTCTGCTCCTGAGGTAATGGAACCCAAGAAGCTGGCCCAGAATACTGTGAAATTTGAGTGGCATTGTGGATTGTGACAAAGTGTAGGAAAAAAAAATGCAGAAGGACCTTTCCCTGCTCATAAATAACTGGCCATGCATCCTTGGACAAAAGAGTGCAACCACTGGGCCTTGGATTCTTCCTTTTATAAAACAAAGAGAAACGCTGGGATGTCAGGTGGACTGGGCCAGGTGCTAGAAAGACAGCAGGCACCCAGGCAGGACCTGTCTGCACGCACAGGACTTAAGACAACAGAGGAAACGGGTGCCTGCTGCTTCGGAACCATGTGCTACTCATCTGCTTAGGTGGCCACAAGTCCCACAGACTGGGTGGCTTACACACAGAAATGGATTTCCTTGTGGGTCTGGAGGCTGGAAGTCTAAGATCAGGATTTCAGCAGGGTTGCTTCCTTCTGAGGGCTGTGGGGGAGAATCTCTTCCAGGCCTCTCTCTCAGCTGCTGAGGGTCTGCTGGCCATGTTTGGCCTTCCTGGGCTTGTAGGAGCATCTCTGCCTTCACGTACACACACTTTCTCCCTGTGTGTGGGCTGTGCCCATTCCCCCCTTTCTAATCAGGACACCAGTCATTGGATTTGGGGCCTACTCTGCTCCGAATGACCTCCTCTTTACTAATACCCTCTACCATACCCCCTATTCTCAAATGAGGTTACAGTCTGAGATACGTGTACTGGGGGCAAGAGCTTCAATATGTGAATTTGGAGGGACACAATTCACCCATGACGCATATGACCTGGATCAAAGTAATCAACCTTCCTTATCTCAGTTTCTGTGCCTCTAACACAAGGGATACTCGAAAAGAATAAATGGGGCATGGTGTGTGACAGTCCCTGGCATGTAACAGACACCAGCACAGAGCAGGACTCAACTACTGCTGACTCCAGACATCAGGGACAGTCTGCAGAGATGCTGAAGCCACAGTCCTCGCTCTCTTACTCATACCCTTGCACACCCTCTCCTCCTCCCTCTTAACCAGTAAAGCTGACAAAGTGATCCCACTTAAAACTTAAGCATTGAATCTATTCTCCAAAAGAAAGCTCACTGTTGACATCTGTTTGGGGGCATCACTTTTGCACTCCCCGAACTATGACATTTATGACCCCCAAAGCCCCGCCTTGCCAGGAAGATAAAAGATGTGACAACCATGTAGAAGGTGACTGCTTTTCTAGCACTGCTCAGGACTACCGGCATAGTTCAGTGTGAATAACTGCAGCCTCCTTTCTCCCTCTCTCTCCCCGTCTCGTCAGCTTCAATTCGCAGGCTGTGTAATTCAAGTCATTAATTTTTTCCATTCAGTGCGCTGCCAATTTCTTCTCATTTCGTTCCTGGAAATCTCTTGTGTGCGTCTTCTAAATTTAAAATAAATACACTGTACATAATTGGATGCTAACCAGACAACACTGAGCAATCATACTTTTTCATTGATTTCGCAGATGTAGTCGCTTCCAACATGAGTAGGAAAGGTCTCTGCCTGTTCCAGATGAAATGTTAAATGGAACAAGTTGCCCTCACGTTCTTCAATACCAGTATTGGCCTTTAGCATATTTCCCCAGTTACGATCTTACTTGAAATGAACAATGAAAGGTTCTTGCACCAAAAATAGACATCCAAATTATTCTAGCTGCTACCATTGTGCATTCACAGGGTTGAATGGAAAGAGCCTTAAGTATAGGCCTCAGAGATGGGAGACCTGGCTGCAGATTCAGCATGAAGAGAGTATGCAATGGCAAGGAAGTGCTTACATTGTCCACTTCCATATTCTCAGCTGTACAAATAAGAGATTGCAATCTTGAGATAGACTCCAGATGATTTCAAAAGTATAGGAGTATACTATTAAATAGCATCAGATCTTGTGAAAGAGACTGAAACACACCCCAAAGAATCCATTTACTCACTCACCTAGCCCTCTTGCTAGTAGGTGAGGCCATGTGACTAGTGCTGACCAATGAAATGTGAACGGAAATTACTGCATCACTTCCTGTCCAAGACCGTGTGCAATTTTCCAAACTCTCCACCTCGTGGTGACAGAGAGTGCTCTGTGTGCCGGATGGCGTAGCTCCAAAATAGTGCAGCCCTCATCAGCCTAGTCCCCTGAGTGGTTGAGTGGAGGACAGTTCCTGACAACTTGTGCAGAACAGAGCATAAGTGAGAAATAAACATTTAAGACACAGAGATTTAAAAAAAAAAAAATAATGCTGTATTCCAGCCTGAATGATTATCAATCTCACAGGAGAAAAATCATTCCCTTTAAAAATTCTATCTAATTATTCTGATTTTGTCAAGAAGAAAGTCTCTGTTGGTGATGGTGGGTCTGTAACACTTCTCTTGTTCTTATAATCTTGCTTTTCAATCAAAACAGAAGGAACTTTGGGCTCAGCGTTTTCCAGCAGGCAATAATACTCTGTGTATTTATTTGTTAGGGCTGCCACAAGAAAATACTACAGACTGGCTGGTTTAAACAGAAATTCATTTTCTTATAGTTCTGGAGGGCAGAAACCCAAGATCAAGGTGTTGGCAGGTTTCTCCTGAAGCCCATCTTCCTGGCTTACAGATGGCCACCTTCCTGCTGTGTCCTCATATGGTCTTTTCTCTATGCCTACAAGCTCACTTCCCCTGTCCCAATCTTCTCTTCTTATAAAGATATTAGTTATATTGAATTAGGTCCATCCTAACACTCTAATTGAATAGGTCCGCATTTTAACTTAACTACCTCTTTAAAGGCTCTGTATTCAAATATAGTCACATTCTGAGATCCTGGGGGATAGGGATTCAATATGGACTTTAGGAATACAGTTCATCCTGTAACAGTTAGATGTTTAGGACACTATTTATCTTTCACTTGTTTTCAAAATGATTTGTGTTGCTTTCTACTTATGGCATGCCATGCCAACTTTCCATTTATGATTGTGCTGCACATTTTTCATAGAATATAAATGTATTAAGCTACCAATAGAAAGATTTTTTTTTAAACTTAATGATTTTTTTTTTTTTTTTGAGACAGAGCCTCAAGCTTGTCACCCTAGATAGAGTGCTGTGGCATCACAGCTCACAGCAACCTCTAACTCCTGGGCTCAAGCGATTCTCCTGCCTCCGCCTCCCAAGTAGCTAGGACTACAGGCACCCATCACAACGACCGGCCATTTTTTGGTTGCAGCCGTCATTGTTGTTTGGAGGGCCCAGGCTGGATTCAAACCTGCCAGCTTAGGTATACATGGCTGGCATCTTAACCTGTTGAGCCACAGGCACCGAGCCTAAAAACTTAATGATTAATAAGATATCAAAAATTGTGATGGGAGATGCAAATAACTAAATTCTGGAAAACATTGCCCAGATAATTTCTAAAGCTGTCCTGATTCTTGCAGATTTTTCTTACATAGTTTTCATTTTATTCATTTATGCATCCATTTAATTGAGGGCCTGCTATGGTTTGAATATATCCTCCCAAAGTTCATGTGTTGAAAATATAATTGCCATTGTAATAGTATTAAGAGGTGGGGGTTTTAAGAGGTGATGAGGCCTCGATAAGAAGTGGGGGATTTAAGGGGTAATGAGGCCTTGAGATCTCTGCTCTCATGAATGGATTAATGTTGTGATCTACAGAGTGGGTTAGTTATCTTGGGAGTGAGCTCCTGATGAAAGGATGAGTTCTACTGATTTTCTCTAGCCGGCTCTTCCACCATATTATGATATAACAAAAAGGCCCTCACCAGAGGCTGGTGCCATGCTCTTGGACTTCCCAGCCTCCAGAACTGCATGAAATAAATTCTTTTCTTTATAAATTACCCAGTCTATGTGTATTCTGTTATAGAAGAAGAAAATGAACTGAAACAGTGCTTATCAAGTGTCTCATTGGTGCTGGAAACTAAAGTGATTATACAATCAAATGAACAGCATCATGAGAGCAGAGAAAGAAACAATTTTGTTCTGCCTAGGAAAAATCAGAAAAAGTTTCCCAGAGGTGAATGACACACGATGTATTTTGGACTTCTCAGCCACACACAAACATCTTTGAGTCAGACAGACTATCAGAAGTGTGTAAAATGCTGTGATAGATGGGGTGGCACCTGTGGTTCAACAAGTAGGGCACTGGCCCCATATACCGAGAGTGGTGGGTTCTAAACCCAGGCCTGGCCAAACTGCAACAAAAAAATAGCTGGGCATTGTGGTGGGCGCCTATAGTCCCAGCTATTGGGGAGGCTGAGGCAAGAGAATCGCCTAAGCCCAAGAGCTGGAGGTTGCTATGAGCTGTAACGCACAGCTACTGAGGGTAACAAAGTGAGACTCTGTCTTTTAAAAAAAAGAAAAATGCTGTGATAGATGCACCAAGACGCTGTGACTTAAAGAAGAGGGAAGAGGTTAATTAGAAGCCAAGACAACCATGTCTGAAGCTCATGACTTGATTTTAGGGTTGTACTGCTCCCAGAGATGATTTTAAACATATTTGGGTATGTTTTCCCCTTTATTAGGAACTTTACATTTTCCTGGAGTCTAGTTGTCTGATGTAAAACACAGATTGGAAAAATTCAGGCATAGTTGTGAAAATATATTTCTTAATCAAATGCAACCATGGGAGGAAATACCTTTCATTGAATACAATCTTCTGAGGACAGAGAGTTTATTTTCGGGGTAATTGAGTAAATGTTTTCATCATTGGTCATGATCTTGGTCATTCAATGACATGCAGATAATTTTTGAGTTTCTATTAAATGCGGAAACGGTTTTAGAGGCTGAAGATACTGTAGCCCGTGAGGCTGGCAAAGTGCTCTCTCAGGGGGCATATAGTCTCGCAGGGAGGTTGACAATAAGCAAACAGATGAGAAAGAAAGTCGTGCTCTGACGGAATGAAAATAAGGTGATGAGATAGGGATGACAGGAGGGAGAGACAGCTGCATTAGATTAGGTAGCTGGCAAAACCTCTCTGAGGGGCTGATATTTAAGGTGACATTGAAGTGAAAAGAAGAAGTCAGCAGGAAGAATATTCCAGATGAGGAATATTCCAGAATGAGTGTGTGAGTTTGGAGAACAGAAAGAAGAAGATTATTTCTGCAGCCCAGTGGGCAGGAGAGAAGGGCTGGTGGCCAAGTCAGGGAGGAAGACAAAGACCAGATCACACATAGAGCCTCATAGGCCTGGGTGAGGTTTGCTCCAAAAGTAAGGAAAGCGACTAGAAGTTGCTGAGCAGGGAATGGCAAATCTTGTTCTATATTAACTGCCTGTGTGAGCACAGAGGCTAATGGGTCCGACTGCCTCACTCTAAAGCTCAGCAACCCTACCTACCAGCAGTGAGACTGTAGACAACCTCTCCAAATGCAATTTCTGCACCTTGGGGTCAAATCCAGCTCACAGGATGAGTGATAAAATTGCATGATTTTACCACAGCAAGAGTTTGCAAGCTTATTTGTAAAGGGCCTGTTACGGGTTGAATTTGACCTCTCCAACATTCATATGTTGAGGTTCTAATGCCCAGGGTCTCAGATTGTGTCCTTATTTGGGAATTTATTTTGGGAATAGGGTCATTATAGACATAGTTAAGATGTGGTCATACTGAAATAGGGTGGGCTCCCCAGCCAATATGACTGATATCCTAATAAAAGGAGGAATTTGGATGCAGCACATGGGGAGAATGTCACCAAGACACAGATCAGGGTAATACTTCTATAAGCCAAGGACTGCCAAAGGTGGCCAATGGATCTTCAGAAACTATAGGAGAGGCCTGGAACAGATTCTTTAGCCTGCAGAAAGACACAACCTGCAGGCACCTTGATCTTGGACTTCCAGCTTCCAGAACTGTGAGACAATGCATTTCGGTTTAAGCCACACAGACTATGGTACTTTGTTACAGCTGCCCTAGCGAACTAAATAGCTGCTGCCCACAGAAAATATTTCAGCTTTTGCAAGCCAGCTGATCTTTCTTATGCTACTCAGTTCTCCTACTGTAGCACAAAAACAGCCATAGACAAAGAAATGAGTGTGACTGTGTCATTTGTTTTACAAACACAGGCAGTGGGCAGTCCGAACTTGGCCTGTGGGTTGTAGTTGGCTAACCCCTGTCCTCCAAAGATATTTACCTCTTTTCCCACCAAAGGCCAGGTTATTTGGAAACTTTACATCTTTCTTCATGGAGACTTTTGCCTTTGCTTAAAATGTGGTGACAAATATTTACAGAGTGATTGATTTGTACCAGGCACAATGCTAAGTACTTTATGTGAATTTTCTGACTTAGTACTCCTAATGAGTTAGTGGTGTAGGAACTACCGTTTTGCTCTGTTTTACCGTTGAGCAAACTGAACACAAGCAAGTGAACTGAGTTGCCTAAAGTCCCACAGTTAGCAGGACTCCACCCTGGCAGTCTGACTATTCCTCTCACAGAACATACTTAGAAACGACTTTCCAATCCTTCCAAAAGGCATTTTCAGGCATTCTCTTTCCTCTCATGTCATTTTCTCAGGTTTTTTTTTTTTTTTTTAACAGCATAAAAATACATTTAAGTCATTTCCCCCTCTGACTAAGAGGTGCAATCCTTTCCTTCCCAGGGAGTAGTCAGCTACTGGCCATGATCTTGGAAAACTGATTCCTGTGTCTCATATGTATATTTGAGAAAGTATTCCTTTTTTTTCTTATGGACAGTCTTTAAAACACTGTACCATAACGTCCAATCTGGTCAGTATTGTCATTTTTGCGGGGCTAATGTGTTGATGGAGTCATCTGGATAAACTGGCACATAGAGACTCTGAGGTTTGGTAAGAGTAGTTGATGAGCTCTGAACAGTGGTCAGTGCTGCTCTTTCATTTCTTCAGCCTCATTTATTCACCTGTTTCTTTCTATTGCCACTGGCACCATCCCAGACCAAGTCCCTTCTTTTCATGGCTGAATTGTTGCAACAGTTGGTGCCTGTGCCTCTGAGCTATTTCTTTTCCTGTTTTCTCTGTGTGCTACTATCAGATTCATCTTCCTAAAACATCTCTTTGGTTAAATCATTCTCTTTCTGGAGATCTTCCAATGGTTCCCTATTGCCTTCCCAATCAGGCTCCTCTGACAAACATGGCCTCTTAGGTTTATATGAGTGAATATGGTACTTCTTTCAAGCCAAATGTGTTTCACATCGGAGGAGAGCACTTCTGATTTGTGCAAAACATTTCTCATGCTGAAAATATTAGTATCACCCATAAGAACTCATAGATGAAGAAAAGCAAACAAAATGAATGGTATATAAAAGCAAGCAGTTCCACAGAACTCACCATGTATGGTGTTATGCAGTACCCATCCAATAAAGGTCCTTTCTACCAGATGGGGAAGAAAAGAAAATTTAGCCCAGAGTACAACCTACACAGAGGAAATATTTCACCCAGTTAATGGGTATATGTGTAAGCCAGGAAAGCACTATAATAAAAATATGTGTTTTATTAATCAGGATGACACAGCTGCTATAACAAACAGGCACCCAAATTTCAGTCACTTGACATGATAGTTTGTGTCTTGTTCACATGATGATGAACAGGCGTTCCAACGCGGATGTCCTTGGTTGGAGAACAGCTTTCTCCCATGTGGTCATTCAGGGGCCCAGACTCCTTCCCTCTGTGGCTCCACCATCTGAATAACTCATTGTTGTTATCTTTATCCACTGGTGCAAGGGAGTAAGCCTGTATGGAGAAGCCACCCCTGCTTCTTAACAACTTGGCCTTGAAAGAATGCCCATCACTGGGGCTTCCTCCTATTAACAAGAACAATGAGAGCTGGACACCCGAGAGTCTGGAAAATGAGTCCTCCCTGGTTGGGCAGTCACTTTCCAATAACAGCCCCAGACTATGAGAGGAGGATCTTGAAGTTAGATGGATGGCTAGATGTCCCTGCTATATAGAGAGAGTGTTAAAATCAAGTTCAATGGTAACTTGGTCCTCAGGCTAAGTATAATCTGCTCAGGTATGGCAGCCAACATTGGAAAAATAAAAAGAATGCTATTTTTTACCAAATATTATGTTTTATTACTACCATTTTACCTAGCTAACTCTTAGTCATTTTCCAGATATCATACTGGTCATTACATCCTCAGTGGGGCCTTTCTTGATATATTTCTGCCTGTATTTTTACATTTCTGTTTTCTGTACTTCTAGCCCCATGTGTAACACATCACAGTTGCAGTTTTACATTAATACAGTTTTAAATTTGATAGACTTTAAGTTTCACTGAGGGAAGGTGTATACATTTTCCTTACTACCTTATTCCCAATATCTAGCATATAATAGGTTCTCACTACATAACTATTTGCTGAATAAATAACATGTAATCATTAAGGAAAAACTGAAATTATAGATATATAAAAATAAGTGAATTTTAAAATCATCTGTAAATACTTCTATTAGTCAGTGATTGCTGAGTTAAAGCTGTGTAACAAAAATCCCGTCAAATCTTAGTGACTTGCAACAACAAATGCTTATTTCTCATTCAAAGTTTTATGAGTTGGCTGTGGTGGCTTGACTTTGAACTTCAGGTTTGGTTTATACCTGACATAAATCTTTTGCCAAGACCTAAGCTAAAAGATCAGCCACTACATAGGGCAGATTCTTCTCATGGTGCTGGACAGGAGTGAAAATAATCAGGCCAATCCACATGAGCACAGTTAAAATTTCGACTCGGATTTGGCATATGTTTTTACTATTTATTTTCTGTTGTTCAAAGCAATGCGGACTTGTGAGATGAGGAAGGACTCTGCTCCAGTGAACCTTGGCATGAATAGAAGGTAAAAGATTATTAAAAATTAGGACAATCTCTTGAATTTCCATCCTGACTGTTTGCTCCATATATATTTAAATATTGTGAGTGTGTGTATATACACCTACATGATATAGTATATATTTCACCCTAATCACATGTCTTCTAAAAGCAGAATGTTTAAAGTTAGAGAAATTCGTGGGGGAGCATTGTCAACATATGAGCTCTAGTGTATAAAGAGTTTTTGTTTTTAATTGCTGCAGTGATTTATTTTTTTAAAAACTGCAAAAAAAAAACTTTCAATCCTAACAGTGTTGGAATCATGTCCTGGCTTTATTTTTAGCTCATTTTAAAAATAAATGAATCATGACTCAATAATAAGTGTAGCAAGAATAATGGAGCTGAGACTTCCTGTCTTCAAATATTGTCATGCTCAAACTCATTCTAGAAAACACAGACATGCAAAAGCATTTCATCACTGCTCAAGCTGTTTCTGGCGCTTAACAATTCTCAGAGATGAAAAATCCTTTTATCTCTCAGCAGTTTAAGTCTTTCTCAGTAGACACAGAAAACAACGGGTCATCGCTCGTGAACACTTCCTCAGAATCACCTTTATGTGCCTTGTAAGTGACAGGAGCTGTTCTTCTAAAGACCAACAATAACCAAGTACTTAAAAGTCACACTCTCTTTATCTTCTCTCTCCCTGCAAGCTTTTGGTGTACTCAAATACAACTGATGCCTTAAATCCTGACTTATTAAGTAAGAAGGGAGCAGTTTACTGTGATCTCCTGTGGAAGCTGCTCAGATGCCAGGGTGAAATGCGAATCAGAAAATCAAGGAGAAATGACATTTTAAGTACCTCTTGGTGCATCTGATTTGAAGGAGGAAAATGTACTTGTTCGACATTTATGTTGCTATATTTCCAGGGTAATAAATACTTGAAACAGATTCTTCCGGTTTTTCCTTATATTATTTTTGACATATTCTGTCAATCTTGAATGAAAAGGGGGCTTAATTGAAAGAATTATAACATGAGAGTCAGCTCAAATTTTATCAAGGATTAAGAGAAACTGAAAGCCAGCCTGGGTGGTCGGACATGTCTCTGTAGATGTGCAGGAAATAGTGGGTCAGAGAGCGCTGGGCTCATAGTTCCTGCTCTGGAAACGTTAGTTTAGCTTCCCTTCTCTGAGCCGGACCTGGGATGAGGGTCACACAGTTGTGTCTTAAGACACTGGCCAGCATCATAAATGATGGTCTAAAGCTGGTTACAACAATCGCCTATCTTCCATGACTCTCTTTGGGCCTATTTACTTAAAATCTGGTGCCTTTGCTTCACCCTTTCAGTGTGACCTGTGTGTTTCTGTCCTGCCTGCCCACCGCTGCATGTGACTGCCCACCTATGCTGGTGGCCTGAGTCCTCCTTGAGATGTGCCTCCCGCTTAATCCAAAGAGATGTCAGTTTTGAAAAGAGGCCTCTGCTCCTGGGTGTGGACTCCTCTCTCATCACTGTTAATTCCATTCACAGAGAAAAAGCAACACCTGGAAAATCAAGGCAGAGTGTAGTCAACATCAGAGCATGTGCAGAGCTGGGCAGTGCCTGGAAACCATCTCTTAGCCTGTGTGGTCTGTGTTTCTGCTTGAACAGTGTTTTTGGTCATCCCTTCTATACAAAAAACCACCCCCAAATTTAGCATCTTAAAACTATATGGATCAGACTCGGCACCTGTGGCTCAATGGGCTAAGGCGCCAGCCACGTACACCTGAGATGGCAGGTTCGAATCCAGCCTGGCCTGCCAAACAACAATGACAGCTGCAACCAAAAAATGGCCGGGCGTTGTGGGACTACTATACAAGTAGTCCCAGCTACTTGGGAGGTGGAGGCAAGAGACTCGCTTGAGCCCAGGAATTGGAGGTTGCTGTGAGCTGTGATGTCACAGCACTCTACCCAGGGTGACAGCTTGAGGCTCTGTCTCAAAAAACAAACAAACAAACAAAAAAACAACTATATGGATCATGCTATTTTTCTCTCTGTCCATTCTGA
>CAUYON010185451.1:0-25745 GCA_963573935.1 Arctocebus calabarensis
GCTTTTTAATTGTTGTTTCTTTCTAGTGGTCTTTGTAAGAGTGTAGAAGCATTCCTTCTTTGATAATGTTAAATTTGTAAGTTTCAGGTGACATGTGAAACCTTTTTTAAGATTTTTCTCAAAGTTTTGAAAAGCTATTAGGCAGGATCATGGTGTAATAAGACATAACGTTTTCCTTTAAAAAAATTTAAGTGCGTGTGTAGAGTTAAGAAGCTGTTGTACATTTATGATTTAATAAAATAATTCTAAAGGAAAAAAAAAAAAAGATATTGAGAATCATAGTTGATTCCAGTCTGCTCCTAGGTGGAACCATTTAGACGGACCTAGTTTTTAATGGCATTTAGGTTTGCAAATTCAAAATAGTTTGGGAGGCACAGTCCATAAATAAGTACTGGTATGAATCCGAACTTGACAAAGATAAATGAATGTAATATTTCTATGTCCTCAAATCATATCTAGCCGCTCCAGTTTAGTCAACAGCAGTGTGTACGCATAGCATTGTTCCACTCAGAACACATCCCTTAGAGCTCCTGGAACTCAGAATTTTTTACACTGTATAAGGGAATTCAAGGCAGGACTCTCTTCTGTCCCCCATGCTCCACCTCCCCCTATCTCCACCTATTAGAATTTCCCATTTGATATGAAAATTTACCTTGGCTCATTTGCAGACTTTTGCTTTCAAACACACGGTTGTCCTTTGCAAATCATGGGCACTGCTGGCCAAGACCAAGCCGACATCCAGTCTAAGAACGCACAGGAAATCACATCAGTCCTTGAGAGGGACAGTGCTCCCCTCACCAGCCCACCTTCCTGACCTTCACTTGTGCAGCAGGCTTGTTTACAATTTCAAGTCATGCTCTCAGGTAAGGAAATACGTAATTTTCTTTATTTCTCAACTTAGTTCTCCCACCCCTCATTTTTGCTGCTTGCTGGACAAAGAATAAACCTCACCAATTCAAGACAACTCAATTGTTGCAAGTCGTAAACTCAATTCTCTCAGCATTCTCCTCTCAGTCCCCTTCTCCTCATGATGTCCCAGTTTGGGGTTGATGTGTCATTCTGATGTCAGGGAAGGGGCACCAAGGCCAAGTGCTGTCTTCTACCTCTCTTGCCTAACCGATAAATTGTAGCTTCCTTCACTGGGTCTTGGCCATTGGGCTCTATGGCCATTGATCTGCTGCAGAGATCTCTGGGAGGTGGAACCTGTAGTCTTGGTATAGACAAAGTACAGTGATGGCATCTTAGGGAGCTCAGTAGGTCCCACACCAGCTCTTCCTGGCACTGCTCTACTCCACCTGGCCCTGGCATGGCTCCTGCTACGGAGTTCTCACCCCCACTCTTCAGCAGTCCTTAAAGGCACCCTGACTTTCAGGTCTCAGCTGTCTCCTATACTCTTCTATTTAGCGGGGGTGAACACCATAGACATTTTCGGATTTACCCCAAATATCAAGCAGTTAAGGAGACTGAGGCTTAAGGGGTGACAAGTTTGAATAGAATGGCAGGGGAGAGTTTATCTTAGACCTTCTTCACTTACACAGGTGACAATGCCATTTCTACTCTGTGGCAGTTGCTCCTTATGAGCAAAGGCTCATTTGAAAAGCTGTGCCTTCTCAGAGTTCCAGAAATAAAATAGATCATAAGTCTCTCTGTCTACTATTGCTTGGTGGTGGGGACAGAGAATGGGGACTTCAGTTGCAGCTAAACGCTCTTGCTGGCCTCTCCCCATCCTTTTCAGTTCAGCTCCAAGCCCCAACAGGATTATATTTTCTGTGTGGACGGGAAATTCACATTTCTTCCCAATTCAACAGATGATGGCACAAACTCTGAGCTTTATGTTTGCTATCTACTATTATTATTGTTTTTGCCACTAGCTATTTAAAAGGAAGCATCTGAGGAAAATAAATACCTCTCAAGCACCAGACTCTTACAATTTAAAAACCGAAGCCTTTAAGAACTATCTCTGCTGCAGATTTTGATAGATCTAGTTAGGAGTTCTAAAGCTAAGAACTTAACTCTGAGCTCTCGGTGTCAACACACAGGACACTGCACTTACAAAGCGTTTGCTGCTGTTTAAGTGATGGGAAATGATATATTAGGGGTAAAGGAAATGGGGACACATCCTTTGATGTGAAAACATTTAGTTTCACCTATTTGCAATAAATAATCACCTCCCTCAAGGTCTTTTCTCTCGTTCATAAATTTATTGCCCAGATATCTGTGTATCTGCTCTGCTGGGGATACAACTGTGAAATAATGAGTTCTCTTTCCCTTGCGCCTCTAAGAGGGAACAAAACCAATGGATGGGCAGTGATGATCCACTACGGAGTGCTATTAGAAGGCCCCTGACCCAGACTTGGACAGAGGAAGGGACATTTAAATTGAGACCTGAAGGATGGGCAAATGGATGAGGAAGGGGGATTCCAGTCAGAACAAACACGGGGAAAACTCCAAGAGATTCCTATCACTGAGACTTAGAGTCAGTATGCCACATGTGGGGTGGTGAGACTGAAGAGGTAAGGTGGGTGTGGAAACTTTGTGAAGAACTTAGGACTTGACCATCAAAGCAACAGGGAGCCACTGAAGGCTTTTCAGCAGAGGAATGATCTGTCAGACTGAGGTATTTAAGAGGCCGCTCTGGCTGCACAGTAGATGAGATGGCTCACGAGGAATGCGTAGCAAAGAAAAGGCCTAGACAAAACATCCCTACCAACAACACTTAAGTGACAAGTGAAAAAAAAACAGAGAAGGAGGTTACCACAGGGGTTGAAGAAAAATCAAGAGTGTGGCAACCCTAAACTGAAAGGAGAGACTTTTAAGAATCAGGACATGGGATTGGCACCTGTGGCTCAAGCGGCTAAGGCACCAGCCACATAGACAGGCACTGGCGGGTTTGAATCCAGCCCGGGTCCGCCAAACAACAATGACAACTATAACCAAAAAATAACCCAGGAGTTGTTACTGTTTGGGAGAAGTTAAAGTTAGCTACTTGGGAGACTGAGGCAAGAGGATTGCTTAAGCCCAAGAGTTTGAGGTTGCTGTGAGCTGTGATGCCACAGCACTCTACCCAGGATGACAACTTGAGACTTTGTCTCAAAAAAAAAAAAAAAGAAAAGAAAAGATTTAGGACATGATTAGAGTCAATTGCCAAGAAGAACAGTAAGATAGCAATTAGAATTAACAATTGGAGCCAGGCATGGTGGCTCACGCCTGTAGTCCTAGTGCTGTGGGAGGTCAAGGTGGGTGGATTGCCTGAGCTCAGAGGTTCGAGAACAGCATGAGCTGGAGTGAGCCAGAGCGAGACCCATCTCTACCAAAAAAAAAAAAAAAAAAAAAAAAAAAAGCTGGGCATTGTGGCAGGTGCCTGTAATCCCAGCTACTTGGGAGGCAAAGGGTGAGAGAAATGCTAAAGGAAGAAAGAAAAAAATAATAATAACTTCAAACTAAGATGAGTGAAAGCCAGCTGAAATTGAAAGCAAAATTAAAAAAAAAGAAATTAATAATTGGGGCTCAGCACCTGTGGCTCAAGCGGCTAAATTGCCAACTACATACCCCTGAGCTGGCCAGTTTGAATCCAGCCTGGGCCCACCAAACAACAATGACAGCTGCAACCAAAAATTAGCTGGGCGTTGTGGTAGGTGCCTGTGGTCCCAGCTACTTGGGAGGTGGAGGCAGGCGAATTGCTCGAGCCCAGGAGTTGGAGGTTGCTGTGAGCTGTGATGCCACAGCTCTCTACCCCAGGGTAGCTCTCTTCCCCACACCACAACTTGAGGCTCTGTCTCAAAAAAAAGAAAAGAAAAGAAATTAACAATTGGATTTGGGAACAGGATTATTGATAACTTTATTGGAAGTAGTCTTAGAGCGGAAGTTCTATTGCATTAGGGATTAAATTAACTGCATCAATGCTCATCTGTCCCCTTCAACTGCCATCTATCTCTACACTGATATCTTACAAATGGGTAGACCTCCCTTTTGAACTCCACCCCTATATGCAAATGACTACTCAATATCTCCACTGGATTGGTTCAAAGGTAGCTCAAACCCAAGTTCCAAACCCACCCAAACTGGGCTTCCTCCAGTATTCTTCATCTCTGCAAATATCAGTAGTGCCTCCATTCTCCCATTACACAGTCCATCTGTGACAAACCCTCTTCTTTCACCACCTCCCCTATTTCTAGCCCATCACATCTTTTTCTTTTTTTTCTTTTTTTCTTTCTTTCTTTTTTTTTTTTTTTTTTTTGCAGTTTTTGGCTGGGGCTGGGTTTGAACCCGCCACCTCCAGTATATGGGGTCAGCACCCTACTCACTGAGCCACAGGCACCGCCTGCATCACCACATCCTGTCAGTTTTTCTACTCACGCACTCTGCCTCCACTGTCAGCATCCGAATTCAAGCTAACCCCGTCTCTCATCTGAACCACACCAGTAGCCTCCTAACTGGTTTCTCACATCAATCTGCACACCTTCCCAGCCCCTTCCCCACACCACAGCTAGAGCGATCTTTTTAGAATACAAAGTTGATCATTTCACTCCCTTGCTTAAACCTTTCAATACCCTCCCAGGGCTCTAAAGGTGAAAATCAAATTTCTTTAAATGACATGGAGCACTCTGCCTCCCCAGCCACAGGCCATATGCATTCCTTCTTGCCCTGTTTGCCCTGTACACTGGCCTTCTCTCATGTCATATATGATCCACATATCCTGCAACATTGGGCCTGGTATCTGCACAGTCTGTGGCAAAAAACTTGGGCTCAAGTGTCAGGTTGGGTTAAAATCCCAGCTCTACGCCTGCCTGGTCCCATGATCTTGGATAAGTTACTTAATCTCTCAATGTACCCAATTTTTTTTTTTTGAGACAAAGTCTCACTATGTTGCCCTCAGTAGAGTGCTGTGGCATCACAGCTCACAGCAACCTCAAACTCTTGTGCTTAAGCGATTCTCTTGCCTTATCCTCCCAAGTACCTGGGACTACAGCTGCCCACCACAACACCCAGGTATTTTTTATTTTTTTTGTAGTTGTTGTTGTTTAGCAGACCCAGGCTGGGTTCAAATCCGCCAGGCCCAGTGTATGAGCCTGGCCACTGAACTACTGGTGCCAAGCCAATGTACTAATTTCTATACCTGTGAAATGGGGGTTAATACTTACCTCTTAGAGTTATTATAATAAGTAAGTAAAACGTTATGTGTAAAGTACTAGAAATACAGTCCCCAATTAATGTTAGTCACTGTGACTGTTAATATTATGCCCCATTCTGTCTGATAGCCCTCCTCTAATTTCAGCTCTCCACTCACATGATCTGAAGGAGGAAAGTCTCCTTTTCCCCCTCGCTTACTAACCAGGTTACAACTCTGTCAGGTCCTCTCACAGCATCCTAAACTTTTCATTCACAGCACAAATTGCACTTTGTCCTTCAGGAGAACAGAGGCAGTGTCCATATTACTCATTATTATATCCCCAGATCCTAGCTCAGTACCTGGCACTCAGTAAGCAATATATACAGTTTGGAATGAATGTTGGATTGAATGGAGACAAGGAAGAGGAGCCAATGAGTGCAGATGACTCGGGAAGACCATGAACATAAACAGTTAGGGCAATACATGAGAGGGAATCAGGATTTTCTACTTACCAAGCTGGCAGATACTTAAGCATGTTTAAATGCATATGGTAAGAAGCCAGCAGAGAGAGCATCACCAGAAGCGAGGCCCATGAAACTCCAGGAGGGGCTGAGGCTCAGAACAGGAGGCAGAAGAATCCATCTCAGACAGAAAGAGGGGCACCTCTTTCCTGGCATAGAAATAAGTACTGAAAATTTAGTTATGTCTATAGGTTTGGTGGCAGGACCAAATGCAAGCAGCAAATCTGGATTCTCTGAGAAGCTCAGCAAACTTGGTGGACATCACTCCATTCACTTTTCTAACTCAAGTAAAAAGGAAGGAGACATTTTCTTCATCATTGAGTATACTGATTCACTATGGAGCAAAATAACAAGTTTCCAAAGCAACCCAGTCACAGAGCTGAGACAAGTAATCTCAGTGTTCTCTGAGCATGCTTCCTCTCCAGATTGGGAAGCAGTATGGCAAAATAATAATACAGTAAAATAATAATGGCTATGTGTAGTTAGTAGGTGGCAGAACTAGACTTTCAGCCTAGGGAGTCTGACTCCAAAATCAACACTTTTAACCATTCTGCTATATGCTTTCTGTAGCAGAGAAGAAAGAACACATCAGAAACCAGATCTGTAGGTTCTACCATGAACTAATTCTGTAACTTGGACATTCACTTAGGTATCTGAACCTCAATTTGTTCATTACTAAATTGAGAACAAGAACTTTACCAGGCTTTTTAAAGACTTATAAAGTATTGAAAATGGAAAATGACTCTACAAAAGGTAAATCATTATCATGCTAACTGTAAGACTTGATATCCTTGACTTTTAATTGAGTCAAGTTTCATAAGCTGCCATTGAGACCCTTGCTTCCATAGCAAGTACGGCAGCAGCAGTTGGGTAGTTCTAGTCCCCTTGGCAGATCAGCTCATCCCATCAGCTTTAATGTCCCTGACCAAGTCTCCCTGGACTAGTATGTACCCAGAGATGCCTCCTTCCCCATGAACCCACCAACACACACTCATACCTCTGCAAAGAGTTGCAGCTTATGCTGTTGCTGCTTTGATTCTGTTGCCTGAAAGAATGACTGTTAAAATAATAATCAATAGCTTAATTACAGCTAACTGTGAAGTGTACCCCAGCAGGGTATGTTCCAGTTTAGTGGTGCAACCACAGATATCAAAGCTAGAAGAGAACATCAAAGTAATTTTTTAGCTCAACTCCCCATCTCTCTTCCCAACCCATTTATACACTAGGAAAATCCAAGGCCAGGTAGATAAGATGACACAACTACACTTAGGGTTAGTAGCAGAATTATTTTTTTCTTACCTTGAAGATCTTTTCAAGTGCACTTTTAACACAAGTGATTTCACCTCACCAAAGTCACATCTGAAAAGTACTTGATTACATATATTTGTCTCAGTATGCATACCTTTTCCAGAAAGGAGCAAAATCCTTAAATTTAATTACCCATAATGCTATTATAAAACCTCAAGCCTAATAATTCATTCAAAGTTCATTCTTCGGGTGTCCTTAATTGGCCATTTCGGGCATTCCCCAGGTAGAAATGGGCTGCGCCCAGGGGCAGTATAACCTAGTGGCTCCCTGTGCTGTCTCTGCTAGTTCACTCTGAGCTTGGTTTTCTAGTGTAGCACCTACCTCTCACAGCTGGAGGTGCGGGACATGAGATAATGCACTTTTAGCGCCCACCGGGCACTCTGCAAGTTTGTAATGGTTGGAGCATAATTCCTTCCTTTCCTAAGTAGATAGTTCACCTTGGTTAATGACCTTAAACCTTAGACCACTCAGATGCTAATAAATCAAGGAGAAACCCAGCCATGCCAGGCCTAGAAATGTCCATCCCCACCCCCACTTCCCTTAAGACAGTGACTAGGCCAGAATTCTCCCAGCTGATAAATGAGAGGAGCTGAGAATCTAATTTGTGAGAAGGCGAAACTCCACATGTACCACGGAGACGCTAGGGGAAGGCGAGCCGGCCCACCTGCCCGAAGGAGGACAGCCGAGCGCGGGGATGGGTGAGAGAAACGCTCGAGGCAGGGGACTGGAGGTGCCCTAAGAGGAAACCTCGAAGAGGAAAATAGAGGCCGAATCTTGGGGAAAGCTTTTCGGCGGTGAGTGCCTAAAGGAAAGATTGCTTGTCTTGGGAATACGGACTTTGGACCAAAAGGTGGACAAAGGTGGTTGTCCAGACTGGGGAGACAGAACCTCGCAAGCCGTGGGGTGCCCCAGGGCTGGTAAGGACGAAAGGCTCGGGTGTGAGGAAGTCACACGTTAGGGGAGGGGGGGTCGGGAGCCCGTGCGGAGCTGCTGTCGCTTTCGCCCTGGGGAATGTCAGTGACCCCAGCCGAGGAGCTGTGGGGACAGCGGAGAGGGGCCGCGGTTGCCATGGCGCCGGCCCGGGAAGGGGTGACGCGGGCCCCGCCCCGAGCCCCGCGGGGCCGCCGGCTGCAGATGGTCCCGGGCCTCCCGCGGGAGCCGGCGGCCTGTGGCAGGGGGAGGCTATTGTCCTCCTTCCGCGGCGCCGCAGTTCCGCCGCTCGCGCCCGCGCGCTGCCGCCACGCGCCCCGCCACCGCCGCCGCCGCCCGCCCCGCGCGCCCCCCGCGCCGCTCGCGCCGCGTGACAGCACCCGCCCGTCGCCCGCCGTGCGCCCGGCTGCCACCCGGCCACCCGCCGCCGCCCGCAACCGCCCCTGACGGCCGGGCTGCGGGCGCGGCCAGGACCGGTGCGCCCCCGCTCGCCGCGTTCCCGCCCGCCGGGCAGGCGCTCCACGCCGAGGTAGGTGCCGGCGCCCCCGCCCGCTTTGTCCCGGCCGGCGGGGCGGCGCGCTTTGTGCAGCCGCGTGCTGTGGCGGGGTCGGGGTCGGGGCCGGGCCCGCCCGGGTGAGCCGGAGAGGGAGCATGCGGCGCCTGCCCCGCGCCCCCGCCGGCTCCGGGGCACAACATGGAGAGAGTCATGTGCCAGCCTCCCAGGTACCAGTGTGAGGGCGGCGGGGGTCGAAGCTTGGGGGCCGAGAAGAGTCTGGAAGAGTTGGGCTAGGAGCTCGGTCACCGAGCAGGCTCGGAGCGTGTGTGACAGCGCCGGCTGTCGCTTGGCTGGGGCTGCTCGGCGGACCTGCTGGGGACGCGCTCGGCCGCCTGGCCCCGCGCCCGCGAGCGCGTTGGGGGCTCTCTCGGTTGCCGCGTGGGCTTCTCCTCGCCTCGGGTAGTTAGCGCCGTGCAGTGTTTCCGCTCCCTCCGTGTGTGCGACAGGGGGACGCCGCCGGCGGAGGGAGAACCAGGACCCTGCGTGCGCCGCGGCGGCTGTTGTGTGCGGTGTTTCCTTGGCCCGGACATTTACCGGGAAGCGGAGTCCGCCCGCACCAACTACCGGCGGGGCCTGTTCCTGCCCGCTCCCCGGGGTATGTGCTCCAACTCCGGCCGCAGGGCCGGCGTTTCCATCCACGTTGCCTCGGAATTACGTCGCCGCCCGCCCCGCGCTTGAGATGCGGGCTTGTCCTTGCCCCAGCCCCCTCTGAGGCTGCCACGATTCCTTCTGGTGCTGGGGAGCTGGGAGGATGCGGGCTTGGGCAGGGTGTCCGCGAACCAGCTTTCCTTGCGGGTGACGAGGACAGAGTGCGTTCTCAACATGTGTCATAGCTTGAGGCGTGGGGCGATCTCTCGGCATACTCAGAACAGCACAGGACTAGCCAAGGAAAAGGTAAGATGGAGCTTCGAGTTGTCTCTCAGAAAAACTGATGTAACCCTAGGCTTGGGGAAGGGAGGCAGGAAGGGAATGAAAAGTAGTGTTAGTAATTCTGCTGTAAAAGGAGCTTTCTAAAGGAGAGGATCAAAAATTCAGCCCACCTCTTCAGCCCTTTTCCTAAATTTCTCAGAGGGAACTCCTGTGTTTTATCAGGAACACAGCCTGGGAAGTGGTTGGGGTTTTTTTTGTTCCTGCCTTCTGTTCTTTGCCTTGGGAGCATCTTTCTCTTGCTTTCCTGGGAGCTCTTTATTTGCGATTTCTTTTTCTTCATTTCTTTCGCAGGTACCCCCATTTATACTTGAGGCAAACAAGGTTTCTACTTTGCCAAGTCCCCATTGCTTGGAGCCTGTCGTTCATCCCGCTGTCATTTATTCAGCTCTGCCTTCCCTTAGCCTCTCCAGCCCCACCATCCTCCTCCGTTGCTGGTGATTCGCTGCCTGGGGTGTCAGCTCTGTTTCTTTCATTAGCTCTAGCCGCACTCCATCTTCATTTTCTTCTCTGGTTGCTGGAGGTTCCTGGGGGGAAGTGATATTTAAGTTTTAACCTGGGGGAGGGCCTGAACAAACCTCGAAGCTGACCTGGGGTCACATTCAGTCCTGAAACTGTGTCTTCTCAGGGCTCATAGCTCCTCTGACCAATTCCAGCTGCTTCTTATCTTTGGACACACTGGCCCTCAAAGTGTGGCCCCCAAATCAGTGGCTTTAGTGTCACCTGGGAATGGGTTAGAAGTGCAAATTCCCAGGAACCACATATTAAATCAAACTCTGAGGGCAGGTCCTGGTGATCTGTGACTTAACAGCCCTCCAGATCACTGTGATCCGTGCCAGTTTAAGAATCCCTGGTCTTGAGCTATAGAGCTCAACTCTGTCTTTTGTGACCCCATTTTCGTTTTTTTCTCGTGCTTCTAAGAAAGACATTAATTCGATGGCCAAAAAATGAATTATGGTCAATTCTCTATCTATCTATCTATCTATCCATTTTTTGAGTCGGAGTTTTGCCCTCTGTAGAGCGCTGTGGAGTCACAGCTCACAGCAACCTCAAACTCTCAGGCTTAAGTGATTCTCTTGCCTCCACCTCCCAAGTAGCTGGGACTACAAGTGCCTGCCATAATGCCTGGCTATTTTTGTTGTTGTTGTTGTTGTCATTGTTGTTTAGCAGGCCGGGGCCGTGTTTGAACCCTCCAGCCCCACCAGTACATGTGGCCAGCACCCTAACCACTGAGCTATGGGCACTGAGCCAGTATCTCTTTATTTCATACCTATTGTACCGGGCCCAGAAAACAAAAAAGGAGGGAGACACAGCCCTTGTCCTCACTGAGTTAAAAGTGGAGCAGGCAGAGGGACACATAAACAGCTCACGTGCAGTGATGTGGCAAGTGCACTACTAGCTGCTGCTGAAGTGCTGTGGGAGCAGAGAGAGGGGGATGATCTGCTGTCTCTGAGGGAGGTAAAGAACTAATCAGGGGCAGGGTATTGTGAGAGGAGGAATCAGGGTACAAGGCAGCCACTAGCCTGGGGGATAGGATTTCTAGCTTAACACGCAACTAAAACAGAGAGAAGGGGTAGGCCGAGTGGAGATTGCATCAGCAGCACTTGGGTGTAAATTACAGCGGGACCCCAAGCCTGCAGCTGCCTGGGGTTGGCATTATGCTGGCACTAACAGTGTAAGCTACTTGGGTCTGGCCTTGAGGTCATTGGCTAAGAATAAAGTACTGGTGAAACTGTAATCGGGATTAGCTGCTGCACTGCCCCATTGCCACACTTCAGGAATCCTTGGAGGAGAATAAGGTTGAGTATTCTCCAGCATTGGGAGGGGGGCATCATGAGGCTGGAGGTTTGCTGGAAGTGGTGCTGGTAGACTAAAGAAGTGTGAGCATAGGGACCCAGGTCATAAGTGAGGAGGCATCTGCTCAGTGAAAAGAAACCAGAAAGGATCTGTGTAGGAGAAACTCAAATAGAAAACTGTGGGAATCTGGAGATGGCATCAGGGGACATAGACAGAGAATGCAGCATAGCATCCAAAAAGCCTAGGGACTGCCGAGCTGGAATGCTCAGAAACCAGCACTTAGAGATACGGATAGGACACCATGTGGAACATGCCCGGCACTGTTCACATGGACGTCTGTGGGAATAATGCTCCAGGTGTCGCACATGTTGGCCGTCTGGGAGTCTGTGAGCTAAGGACATAAATGCCATTTTGGTTCCTTATCTATATCACAGCATCCCTGGAAACTCAGGATGCAAAGCATATATGCCTCAAACTTGTTCTGGTGAGAAGAACATTTAAGTGGTTGAGTTCTCATTTGGGGGAAGGGGATTGTCCAGCTCCATACTTTCTCCCAGGAAGTATAAGACTCCACAGAGAAGGTACGTCCCTGGAAGGTCTGACTCCCATGCCTGGACCTCAGTTGGATCCCTTGAGAGGACCAAGTTGGATAACCAAAAAGAAGCAAAACTACCTGTTTGTGCAGCTAATGAGGGTCTCGGGAATACAGAAATTGGGAGACAGGGTCAAATGGTTGGCTTCCTTATGTTTCTGTTCTTCGTGGGGTTCAAGATATAAGTCAGGGTTTGAAAACCTCAGACATCGGCTCGGTGCCTGTGGCTCAACGGGCTAAGGTGCCAGTCACGTACACCTGAGCTGGCGGGTTCAAATTCAGCCCGGGCCCACCAAACAACAATGGTGGCTGCAACCAAAAAATGGCCAGGTGTTGTGGTGGGTGCCTGTAGTGCCAGCTACTTGGGAGGCAAAGGCAAGAGACTCACTTGAGCCCAGGAGTTGGAGGTTGCTGTGAGCTGTGATGCCACAGCACTCTATCCAGGTGACAGCTTGAGGCTCTGTCTCAAAAAAAAAAAGAAAACCTCAGACATCTTCAGAGGCCAGGCAGGTGACATAGATATGTGAAGCAGCTGGGTAGGAGACAAAAGGGACTAGGCGGATGACATAGATATATGAAGCAGCTGGGTAGGAGACACAAAGGAATGGTGGGGTCTGTAGAGAAATGGGGCACACAGTCTCTCCTAAAGGAATCCAAAAGCAGTATTGTAAATAAAACACTCTTGGGGGCTGGCCATAGTGGGTTTATGACTCCTAGTAAAAGAAAAAGGGGTAATGGAACCAAAGATCAGGAAACATCGTGTGCAGATGTCATGGGGAGGAGGTCTGAGCCTGCGCAAGGCAGATACAACGCTCTGGTCCAAAGGGCCCAGTGAAATGGAACTGGACTACTCTTCCATAGCAGCCAAGAGTATTAGGTAACTGCACTTGAGGTCATGCCTTGCCCACAGCATTCTTTGCTGGGGTGATTCAACTCTGCCTAGAATTTAGTTTTATATAAATATTTACAGGACAAATTGAGAAAAATCAGTTGGTGGTAAATGGTGGCTTTTGAACAAGAAAGGAGTTCTAGCCCTAGTAGAAATTAAGCTCCTTTGCCACTACAGGCAGCCCCAGGTTATGAATGAGACAGGTTCTGTAGCTTTCTTCTTAAGTTGAATTTGTACATAAGTTGGAACAGGTATATTTACCTATTACGCTGTAATAGCCTCCATTTGTAAGTGGGAGTCATATGTTAGTCAGATGTTTGTAACTCCAGGACTAACTGTAATAGCCCCATTTGTAAGTGTGAGTTGTATTGTAAGCTGGATGTTTGTAACTTGGGGACTGCCTGTACAGGGAACAAAAGCCCAAATCTAGGAACCTCATACCTTTACTCTCTTATGTCTCATTAGTGCTATTCCCAGGGAACATCTTTGTGGGCATTTTTTTCTTTGGGAAAAAAGGGGAGGGCCAGACAACCCTAGCCTTCAGCGTCATGGAACTAGTTAATGAGAGAAGCCAAGTTCTGTCTTTGTGTGCCCACAGGAACACACCTCCCTGCCTACCCGACTCTTACCACCCACCCTCCTTTCTTGCCCAAACCACACAAGAAGTTCTTCATACTTTCTTCCTTTCCAGAACCAGAAACCGCCAAGATCACAGCCTAGGAAGCAGCTCTCAGGATTAAATTGTCTTTGTATTTGAGAGGTACTAGGAAACTAAGAAGCGCAGGACTTGGGGTTTTGTTAAAGTTACAGACCCAGCCCCCCATTCCTTTAATGTCTGCTCAATGCTGAATTACACAAGAACTTTGGACAGCAGAGGGTTTTTTAAATCCCTGGCAGCTAATCTGAACCTTACTTGTTAGTTTTGAGGACAGAGTGTGTTTGCGTAAGTTAGAGTTGTAAGTAGTGCTGGCACTACATGGTCCAATTGTACATGGTCCAAATTTCCTCAGCCTAAGCTGAAGAAGGAGCAATGGGTGCTCATTCCTTCAGGATGAACAAGGGACTTTAAATGTCCTTGTTTCCAGAGACTGTGATTAAGGACTTGTCCCCCAGAGTCCAAAAGAACTTTACTTCAAAACCCAGCTGCTCCTTCCAGCTATGTAATCTTGAACCAGTGGCTTAACTTCTTTGATGCAGCTTCCTCATCTATGAAATGGGGATGACAATGGACCCTCACCCCATGGGGGTATGTGGTGAGGCAATGCATGTAAATGGCAGGGACCCACGTCACAGCTGACATTTATGGAGCACTTATTAAATATTCTCTGTAGCAAACAAAGGGCAGTTCTCCTGGGCACTTCGTGTGCATTTGCCTAACAGCACATCTGCCCCTCTGGTATATTTCAGCTCAAGAGCAGAATCTGGGTCTTCTCATCTCAAATTATCTACAGGGCATGGGATGAAGGGCAGTGACTGAGGGCTGAGGCCTGTGTTGTGTAGGGGCTCAAAAGAGCTTGTAGAACCAGGGAATGAAAAACCACCAATTTCTGCTCATTGATGCCCCACAGGCCCCACATCTATTGCCTCCATTACCCTGGCTATATACACCGCTGCCTGGACCACTGGAGCCCACTACCCTTTCAGCGCCCCATCCTACCTCTCTGGCCTAAGGCCCTTGGAGCCCTTCCTGTCCACCATTGCGGGGACACTGATGCCTTCCTTCTCACTTATATGCTTGTTTTTCTTTTTTTTTTCCTGTGCAGTGTATGCAAATATTTACCAAGTACCTGCCTGTGCGAGGTACACACATAAGTAGGGAAGACATAACTTACAAGGTGAACGAACTGTTTCCATAAATTTGCTGGTTTTCAGTCTTGCAGCAAGCAATTCCTCTCTGTGCAAGGGATCCCTCACCTCTAAAAGACAGATATGTGTGATTGTGGAGGAGGGCAGGCTGCAGACCCAAGGAACGGTTGATGTTGAAGCTCGGGCAGAAGTTAGTCCCCCTGCAGAATTTTTCCTGCTGTATGCTTCTGTTGTATTTCTCTCCATGGCTTCCTCTCCTTGGCTTCCGCCCACCCACTAGGGGCTGCTTTACGTTGACCCAAAAACTCCCTCAAACAACCACAACCTCTGCCGCAATAACAAAGCAGAGTGAGGGCAGGAAGCTAGAAGGACCTGGTGAGTGGAGGGCCTGGTGCCCCGAGATGCCCCTCACCAGCTACATTCTCCTTGCAGGAACAGAAAGCCATCCACCACCATGAGCAGCACTCTGTCGCCCACAGACTTTGACAGCTTGGAGATCCAGGGCCAGTACAGTGATATCAACAACCGCTGGGACCTGCCTGACTCGGACTGGGACAATGACAGCAGCTCGGCCCGCCTCTTTGAGAGGTCACGAATTAAGGCACTGGCAGGTGAGGTCCGGGGAGGGCTAGGGAGATGTTGGTGAGAGTCCTGTAACTTTACAGGAAGAACTAACTTTCTAAGCTGCTGCACTGATGTGGGAGACCCAGAGCACCCTGTCAGCCTGAAGAGCTGACTTCATGCAATCCAGAACATTCCCCAGCCTCTTCTCCCAAGCATAGAGAAGCAACAATGACCCCTGGACTAGCTCAGATGGCTAAAACAGCTTCCTTCTCTGGCCTCATCCCTGAGTCATGTCTCTTCCTCCTTTTGTGCTCACTCTCTCTGTCACTCGTGTCTCCACCCACCTCTCCCTTACCTTTCATCCCCTGTGTGTCTTCCTCAATTTCCTGTCATTTCCCACACCTGATCTCTCTCCCAGTCCATTACCCTCTCTGTCCCTCCCCATCTGTTCCTTCCACTTGCCGCCTGTTACTCCCATTATTTCATCTACCTGAACCCTGAAGCAGGTTCCCTCCGCCCGCAGCTGGTTTCGCAGCCACAGCTGCCCATTCTCCAGGTTTGCTCTCTGCCTCGGTCCCTGCCCCTCCCTGCAGCCAGGACTCTCCCCTTTGGCTCCTCTGAGCACAAACAAACCCGTCTGACGAGCTTCCCTCATTAGGGGGGAGGAGTTGTCATAGCAACAGGAGTGCGGCTGCCACCTGACACCACTAGTGGCTGGCTCACGCACACACCCCAAGGCCACCCATCCAGTCTGGCTTCCCTCTTTCATCCCACCCTTGTCTTTGCCACTAACTGCTGGCCACCCAACCCACTTCAGTGGGAGAGGTCCCAGCTGCTTCCCACCAGAGAGGTGGTGTCCCCAGTGGGGGTGTGGTGGCTCCTGGAAGAAGAGAGATTTGGAGGGAGGTTCCTGGATCTGGCCACATGTTTTACAGGATCACCCAGGGACGATTTTTGTACAGATGCAGGTTCCCAAGCCCCTCCCTGGACACAGTGAATATATAATCTTTACACAGATGATTCAGAACTGTGGGGTTTCCAAATGTTCCCCAGGTAGTTCTTTTGAGCCAACTCAGTGCCAGCGTGAGGACCCCCATGTTGCCATAGCTTTTGGCGACCCCTTCTCTCATTTTCTCTGTGGCCTCACTGTCCTCCGGTTGGTCTTCAGGGTGGCTTATAAAATACTCACATTGGCACTTCTGTAGCCAGGACAGACAGAAGGTGTGTGTTATGGAGAATGGCATCTCTTTGGGGAAGTTTTCCTGCTACCCTGGTTTTGGATTTGTGTTGCCTCTAGGACTGTCATGATATCTGTGTGCATACCACATGAACCACCCGACCTATTGCCATGTCTGTGCAGATGTGGCACATGGCACCCAGGACTGCCACCATATCTGTGTACGTGACACATGCCACCAGTGCTATCACCCATGTCTGTACATATATTGGCACATACCACTGCGGACTGCCACCATGTCTGTGCACAATGACACATACCACCCAGTACTCTCACCACGTCTGCACACAGGCCACTTGCCACCCAGGACTATCACCAAAGCTGTGCCCACAGGCCACATGCCACCAGTATTGTTACCATGTCTGTGCACAAGTATGTGCCACCCCATGGTCTCACTAGACTGGGCTTTCCTGAAGAGGCGGATGTACGTGGGCTTTGCCTCAAACCTGTAGGTGCAAAATAAATTTCCAATGAATGTAGATGGGGAGAGGCAAGTGTAGGCTGCAAGTGACAAAGGCTGAAGCCCAGCAAGAGCTAGGAACAGCAACTGGGAGATGTGCCCAGCAGGGGAGTGTGTGTGGAACGGGGCCATGTCCTGGCCCAGAGGAGCAGGGAAGGTGCAGGTACTGGAGGTGATGATAGCAAACAGGTGGCCAGTACAATAAACGCCTGCCCCACAGATGAGGGGACAAAAGCAAATGCCTAGCAGTGCCTGGTTTTTGCCTCTTGGGGGATCTTTCTGTTTCTGAGCTGTCAGGACCTCCCTGAGTCACCCAGAGAGTGGCCATCCTTGCCCAGCCCGCAAACCTGGGAAAGCATGACTGCTTTAGGGGCCCCCGTCTCGGGTATTCTGTATTCTTAGGCAATTGGGGGCCTGATGGGCGGGTCCTGGCAGCTGTTTCCTCCGTCCCGGCAGGGCCCGGCCCTGCCCCCTCCGGCCGGCTCCGCCCCCCACCCCTCCTCCGACACCGTTCGACCTGTTTGTCTGGGGCCGCCTCTGTCTGCTCTCGCCGCGGCCAGGTGTGCCCTCTCACTCGTCTCGGGAGCTCAGACAGCTCCTAACTCTCTTTCCTCTCCTTGAAAGTCCCACCATCCTAGAATCCCCGCACACGGGACCCCGGCCTCTCGGGACCCCCAGCCCAGGCCCCAGGGGGAGCGAAGCGGGGAGCATGCCCTGTGGGCCTTGGGCTCCAGAGAAGGCGGCGGCACCATGAATGGGGACGCGGTGGGCAGGGCGTACGGGAACGGCTTGCACGCGGCCGGCGACTTCCACTATGAGGCGGTGGAAGGGTCCCAGAGCCCCGGGGGCCTCCTACTCTCGCCAGCCGCCTACGTCAACTCCTCTCAGTACTCCAGCGTGCTGGAAGGACGCTTCAAGCAGCTCCAAGGTGAGCAGATGGGACCCAGGGGGTCGCCTGTGTGCCAGAGGGGCCGGGCGCGGAGAGCACCAGAGCAGAGCCCCCGGAGCGGGACACTCTCGAGATGCAGTTGTTAGCGTGGGGAGACAGTGACACAGGGCTTAGAGGGGGTAATTGGGAGTGACCAGAAATTTCACGGAAGTTGACGGGAACTGGGAAAGGTTCGGACCCACCAGTGTGACAGCCAGATGCCCGCTGGGTGCTGCGTGGACAGAGGTGCCCGTCCCTGGGAGGGAGTGCGGAGCATCGGTGCCAGCAACCAGAGACGCCCCTTCTGGCGTCAGGATGAGATTGTTGGGGAGGGAGAAGGCCAGGGTGAGCCAGAGGCACAGAGACCTGCAGACCGTCTGTTTCCCTGGGCTTCCAAGTGGGCCCTGAATGTGCCAGGAGGCTCTGTGTGTGTGTGTGGGCACTGAGGAGAGTGTGTCAAAGGCGAGGGCTTATGCAAGCAGGCCCAAGTGGACACCCAAGCAGGTGCATGTTCATATGGGCACAAATATTTAAGTGTATTTCTGGCAATCTCCATGTTTTGTGGGGTCTGTGTGAAAGGAGTTTTAGGGATGTTGTAGAGTTTGGTGATGTGACACTCTGTCCTGGTACTTGGCTTTGCCCACTTTCTTCCTAGTTGCTACTATTTCTACTTCTTCCCCTCTTATTCCACCTGTGTGCCAACATGGTTTCACCCCACTGTGCCTGGGGTCAGGACAGTCCCCCAGATCCACTAAAAACCTGTGATCCAGGCCAGGCCCAGCTCAGGAGACCCTGAAAGGCCTAGGGACACTCTTGGTTCCCTAGGTGCAATGGAGCATAGGACCATCTGACACAGTAATTAGGAACCCCGGGTTTGTGGCAGGCATAGGGTGGAGGAATGGGTGTGGGTGCGTTGTGTCTGATGGGTGAGGCTCACAGGAATGTGAGATTTAGGGATGAGTCTTTCGGTTTCTGAGATGCTGGGGCTGAGACGGAAACAAAAGTGACTCTTCAGGCCCTGACTTCGTTGGGTCCTTACCCAGGGCTCCTGGTGGGCAACTGGCAAAAACTCTAGTGGCCAGAGCGGCTTCTGAGGGCTTGACCCTTTTCCTTCACTCTGTCACTTATAAATTTTCTGATTTTTATTTTTCTGTGGAACTTTACAGCATCCCTGCTTCAGTAGCTCCCCCTGTGGACCAGCCAGGCAGGGCATTTCCTAACTTTTTTGAGATTGGCATCTGACTCTGCCTGGCTCCACAACCTGTGCATTTCCTGGGCTCACTGTTTTCCCAGGCCCAAATTTCAAGGTCTTGTTTTTCTTCTTAGTGTTGAGATGTTTATGTCCTCTGGCCGAATCTGCTTGCAGCCAGCTGAATGTACCCAACCCAGAAGCAGAGTGTGGCCCATCCTTCCTTTAAATTATCCTGCAGCCTCTATACGGTCAGGTCCTAATGACTGCTTGGGAGAGCCACTGCTGTAATTTAAGTCCACACCCTTTCCTTTGTCCACAACCAAGGGGAACAGCCATACCTGTTAGGTCCTGGGCAACTCTTGATTCTTCCTTGGGGTCAGCTCACACCTTTATAATAGCCATTCATCAAGGGGCCATTTTGTGCCAGGTGCCAAGCAGGGGCCTGCTTTATACGTTTTGTCTCACTTAATCAGCACAAACCCTCTTTGGAGTAGAAAGTAATGTGTCCTTTTTTAGTGGGGAAGTTGGGGCTCTGATGGATGAAGTGACTTCTGCATGTCCCATACTTTCCAATGTCTTTCATCCTTTCTTCTCAGTCTATTTTCTGTCTCTCATACTTGTTCTTTACCTTGCTTACGAGCTCATTCTAACTTTTTTTTAATTGGGAAGAAACTTATTTTTAGGACATGTGCATAAGCAGTAAGTCAAATTTAAACATTGTGTTTGAAAGAGAATAAGATAAGAATGTACCAAAATATGTCCTTCAAGGAGTAGAATTTTCTAGAATAAGGTAAAAGTTGCCCAGCAGCAGTTTTAACTTTTTTTTTTTTTTGAGTCAGAGTCTTACTCTATTGCCCTGGGTGTGCTATGGGTTCACAGCTCAAGTGATCCTCCTGCCTCAGCTTCCCAAGTAGCTGGGACTACAGGCACCTGCCACAACACCTGGCTAGTTTTCCTATTTTTAGTGGAGACAGGGCCTCACTGTTGCTCAGGCTGGTCTACAACTCCTGAGCTTGAGAGATCCTCCCTCCTTGACCTCTCAGAGGGCTGGGAGTATAGGAATGAGCATCTGTGCCTGGCCTGAGTTAGGACTTTTAACAATATTCTGTTTCATTGAAAGATGTCCTGCCATACATCTTGCAAGGAAAATTTCCTTCAAGAAGACTCAAGCCTAATCTGTCTTATACACTTAAAAATGGCCAAATCTTAAACTCATCAAGTCATTTTGCAGATGAGCAAATAGGATCACATAAGTTAGCTGATGCCATTGTAACAAAGCATGGGTCACCATTTTTATTTTCAGACCTTCAGGCTGAATTATTTTCCACTCTATCCTTTACTCCAGAACTTCATCTTCCTCTTTAGAAAACCCATGCCATCAAATGTTTTCTTATTGTAACCGAAAAGTGCTCTGCAACATAAGCCACGTGTTGCTTTGTTTTCTTTCTTTCTTTCCTTCTGTTTTTTTTTTTGAGACGGAGTCTCACTCTGTTGCCCTGGGTAGAGTGCGGTGGCATCAAGCTTACAGCAATCTCAGACTCTTGGGCTGAAGTGATTCTCTTGCCTCAGCCTCCCAAGCAGCTGGGATTACAGGTGCCCACCACAACACCTGGCTATTATTTTTTTCTTTTTAGAGACGGGGTCTCAGTCTTGCTAAGGCTGTTCTAGAACTCGTAAACTCAGGCAATCCACCCGCCTCAGCCTCCCAAGTACTGGGATTACAGCCATGAGCCACCGAACCCAGCCAGATGCCAAGTTCTTAAAGGTTTTCTTTGTTAGGATTATTTCAAACTTTCTGGCTACCGTGCCTGGATGGGTACTTGTCCTGTCCATCTGTCCAGACTATGAGGCCCTGAGCATAGTAACTGTTCAGCAGAGGTGAGTTCACAGGGTGACGTGAGCAACCGCTGGTTGTGAAGGTGACGTGATGTTAGGAAGGCTTGAAAGCAGCATGGAAATGTCAAACCTGTTGAAACCGTTCAGGTTAAAATGTTCAAGTTAAGAGTAACACCCAGAAACACGAATGGGGACAATGTGCAACGAAGGTTTAATTCACCTATGTGAGGAAATCCCGTGTGGCTAGAGGGCAGCACCAGGAGAAGCAAGTTGAAGACTGAGGGGAGAAAACAAAATAAAAAAGTTAAGGGTCAACTCAAAGTTCAGACGAACAGAGATGCCTCAGTTTGTATTCCTAAAAAGTAATTGACAGTGTGATCTGTCAGATCTGCCGTGTCGCCTCGGTGTCCCTCTGAGGGAGCAGGACTTTCAGTGGCAACTCCAGCCGTTAGACAGCAGCACTCGGGCTCTACTGTATCTCATGTCTTTCCTTTGAACTTTTCCCACTTTTCCCTGCTTTTGGCATTTCTCTCTCTTTCTTCTTTTTATTTGGCATGGCTGGTACCCACCGACGTTGCCCCTGCCACGGCCTCACCCAGGGACTGAGGTGCTCACTCCTGCTTCCCCTTTCCAGGCTTCAGAGGCTGTGGCAGCTCTGGTGGTAGAATCTCTCCCTCATTCCAACTTCTTTATTTCACAGCTTTTTAAGTTACAGGCTTTCCTATCAACTATTTTCCAACCCCTCCCCCAGACCTCACTCCCTGTCTCTCTCAGAGACTCCCCGCCTCGCAACAGTTTAGGAGCAGGCACGTTGTAATGACCCATGTTGCCACCTGTACAGATGAGCGAGAAGCTGTGCAGAAGAAAACCTTTACCAAGTGGGTGAACTCGCACCTGGCCCGGGTGACATGCCGGGTAGGAGACCTGTACAGCGACCTCCGGGATGGACGAAACCTCCTGAGACTCCTTGAGGTGCTTTCAGGAGAGACACTGGTGAGCTGTGGTCTGGGAGGGAAAAAGTGGCCGAGGGGACTAGCTGGAGGGATGGCCCTCAGAGTGACAGCACAGAGCAGAAGGCAGTGGCTACCTCTGCTTCGAGGATAGTTCATTTTGAGAGGCTTTGCTGTGTGGGTGATGTAGGAGTATTGCTTCATGGAGACGGGAACAGTGGCCCCATTGAAAACATTTCTTTTTCCACCCACTCTGGGTGTAGTTAATTCCCTTGGGAATCTTAATCTGCCCAAGCCTCATTTGTAACTTCAGCCTCGGCTCCGTGAACTCTGGCCCAGCCCTGGGGCTGTCCCCACTTCCTGAGGGAGGTCATGGGAAGGTGTTCAAAGCAGGGTCCTGGAGGTGGGGGCTGGGTAAGAAGGAGAGACCCAGGACTCCATGCCATTTTGCTCTATCCCTCCACAGCCGAAGCCCACAAAGGGTCGAATGAGAATCCACTGCCTGGAGAATGTGGACAAAGCGCTGCAGTTCTTGAAAGAGCAAAAAGTGCACTTGGAAAACATGGGTTCCCATGACATTGTAGACGGAAACCACCGTCTAACCCTTGGGCTGGTCTGGACCATCATCCTTCGATTCCAGGTACCCAGCGCACTGTTACTCAGGCTGCTGGCCTGTGACCCGAGCAGTACAAACACATGCGTCTGGGACCTTGTAGTGCAGTTGAACAGGCTGCCCTGTCCAGCGCAGATCAGTGGACTCGTGTCATTAGCCAGGGCAGAACCTAGTTTGGCTGTTGTCAGGCAAGTTTCCGTGGCCTGGCCTGTGTGCTGGTCACCTGCAGTAGGACAACAGGCTTGTCCATAAGGAACTGGAAGTTTTTTATAAACTGGTCCTTCACAGTGAGTTAGGGAACTGAAGGAGGGGTGTGGTCCTGGCCTCAAATTTGCTGCTTCCCTCAGTGGAACAGTCTCCCTGTCCCTTTTCCTGCTGCAGTGCGCTAATGCCATCTTCAGGTTCCTTATCACTCCCTTCCTCCCCAGGTTAACCTTTCCTCCTAGCCCTAAGCAGAGCTCCACTAGTATCACCTTTGAAAGCAGGCACTCAAGGTATTCACTCACCCGCCAGTGGGTCCCCACCTGGAAGAACTCAGGGCACTTCACTCTTCTGCTGTCCTTCCCAATCTGCTGCCTCCAGTCCCTTGCGCCTGTGTTTCTTGGTCACTAGCCCAGGCTGAAAGGGCCCAGGCTCCATCTGATAAGCCCCATTACCGCAGCCTAAAGAGCATTTCCTGGTGTTTGTCTGAGTGTCTCTGATAACACCAGGAGCCCCTGTCCCTTGGTGAGGGCCCCGTTCACTTCCTTCCTAGATCCAAGACATCAGTGTGGAGACAGAAGACAACAAGGAGAAAAAGTCAGCTAAGGATGCCTTGCTGCTGTGGTGCCAGATGAAGACCGCAGGGTGAGGACACCCCTGGGAGCCTGGGGCTTGGCTGCCCCAAGGCTGTACGTTAAACAAAGGATGGGGTCCAGGAATCACGAGCTGGTGACTACCCCAAATCACAGACTGGGGCTAGGCCCTACTCACTGATTTCCTGGTCTCTGTGTAGGTATCCCAATGTCAATGTGCACAACTTCACCACCAGCTGGAGAGATGGACTGGCCTTCAATGCCATCGTACACAAACACCGGTGAGGAGTCTGGGCTAGCAGGCGTGTGAGAGCTGCAGGGTTGGTTAGTGACGTAGGGCGCACACATGTGGCCAAAGAGATGACATGAGCTACTTAGTAGTTAGAGGAATGAGCGCTCAGGGAAGAGCAGAAGGTGGCAGGTGGAACACTGCACAGAGGACTCAGGGATGGGGGCAAGCCTACTGCTGGGCACCGTGCTTAGGGGCACAGACTACAGGATCGGCTCTTCCCCTTTAGAGTGTTACATGTTCCTGACACCTTCTGTCTTCCCTCTCCCCCCAGGCCAGACCTGCTAGACTTCGAGTCCCTGAAGAAGTGCAACGCGCACTACAACCTGCAGAATGCCTTCAATCTGGCGGAGAAGGAGCTGGGGCTGACCAAGCTGCTGGATCCGGAAGGTGGGAGGCAGATACAGAAGGTGGACCAGGGGTTGCCAGGGACCAGGGGAGGGGAGGACTGAGCCAGAGCGAGACCCTGTCTCTACTAAAAATAGAAAAACTAGCTGGGCATTGTGGGGGGTGCCTATAGTCCTACTCAGAAGGCTCAGGCAGAGGATCAGTTGAGCCCAGGAGTTTGAGGTTGCTGTGAGCTGTGACGCCACAGCACTGTACCCAGGGTGACAGAGTGAGACGCTGTCTCAAAAAAAAAAAAAGTTTTGGAATTAGATGTGGTAAGGGTTACCAATGTTGTGAATATACTGAAAACTCTTTAATTGTATACTTTATTTTATTTTATTTATTTATTTATTTTGAAACAAATTTTCATTGTGTAGCCCTTGGTAGAGTGTTGTGGCATCACAGCTCACAGCAACCTCAAACTCTTGGGCTTAAGCAATTCTCTTGCCTCAGGCTCCTGACTGGGGAAGGGTGACTATAGTGCCCTCCACAATGCCCGGCCACTCTCTGGTTGCAGTTATCGTCATTGTCTAGCAGGCCTGGGCTGGGTCCGAACCTGCCAGCCTCTGTGTATGTGGCCAGTGCCCTGCTCACTGAGCTATGGGCGCTGAGATGATTTTATTTTATTTTTTGAGACAGTCTCAAGCTGTCGCCTTGGGTACAAGCAATCCTCTTGCCTCAGTTTTTCTGTTTTTCATAGAGACGGGGCTCTCACTTTCATAGAGACGGGGCTCAGGCTGGTCTCAAACTCGTGAGCTCAAGCAATCTGTGCCCCTTGGCCTCCCACAGTGCTAGGATTACAGGCATGAGCCACTATGCTTGGCCGAATTGTATACTTTAAAAGGGTGAATTTTGTAATTAGAAACATTATATCTCAATTAGAAAAAATAACAAGAAAGGCAGCCCCATGGCAGAAAGAGCCCTGGGCTGTGGGTTGTGTCTCTGCCAGGCATAGAGGAACTCCGTGACTTAGTGTCAGTTGCCTGGCCCCTCTGTGGCTCAGTTTCCTCATCTCTAAAAGGAGAAGACTGGTCTGCAAGGTTTCTAAGGGCCATTCTCATTCTAAAATGTTAGAATTCTAAATTAAAATACGTGACCTTGAGGTCTCACCCTAGACTGTCCTACTCAGGGCTCCTGTGGCTCTAACCATTTGCTCATGGGATCAGTAGCAGCCGTGGGGCTCTTATTTTGTACCTCACTCTGCACTTGACGTACTTTAGTTAACTTACTCCTCAAAATACCCCTTTGAAGTCATACCATTATTGTCTTCATTTATGGAAGAGAGGATGGGCCTGTAAAGGTTGTACAGCTAATGGAGTTGAGATTTGAATTTGCATAGCCTAGCACCAGAGCCTGTCTCCCCAGCTGCCTCTGGGGGAGCAGAGAGTAATCTTGGCACTGCCGGAGAAGGAGAGAAAAACCATGAGACTTCCCTGTTGGAAGTGACCCTCGTGAAGCTCCCTGGGGAGACGGGAGTCTTGGCCATCCCTCCCTGTTCTCTGTCCCCCTGTAGCCCCATCTCCTGTGCTTAGTTCAGAATGACAAACATCAGCTGAGTAGTGATGTAAGTAGGCCAAATGCAGTGTTCCTTGGAGAACTTTTGAGAAACATAGCTATCATATAGAACATAGAAGGAAAAGTTATGAACTCTGTAACTTTCTGAGTTGATTTCAGTGGCTCCCCCCTACCTGTGTGTTTCCAGAAATGGTGAAGAGGCTGGGCCTGGTGGCTCATGCCTATAATCCTAGCTCTCTGGGAGGCCGAGGTGGGAGGATTGCCTGAGCTCAGGAGTTTATAACCAGCTTAAGCAAAAGTGAGACCCTATCTCTACTGAAAATAGAAAAACTGGCCATGTGTCGTGGTGGGTGCTTGTAGTTCCAGCTACTAAGGAGGCTGAGACAAGAGGGCACAAGAGTTGATTGCTTGAGCCCAAGAGTTTGAGATGGCTGTGAGCTGTGATCACGCCACAGCACTCTCCCCGTCTCAGAAAATAATAATAATAGAGTGAACCTCCGTCTCAGAAAATAATAATAATAATAATAATAAAATAGAAAAAAAT
>CAUYON010185457.1:0-15065 GCA_963573935.1 Arctocebus calabarensis
GAGCCTTGCGTTCTGGACACACCCAGGAAGGACTGGCAGGGACCCAGGTGGCCGTCACCTCTCCCAGCAAGGTCCAGAACCAGTTTCGGAGGACTCAGCACTCAGAGCTTCCTCCTTGGAATAGGGACGGTCACTTTCCTGCCTGAGATGTGAAATAATGGAAGGGAGAGGTTGGAACCTGCCCCTCTGGCCTTGGGGGACTGTGGGAGGTGGTAGGAGAATATACCGGAGGGGAGGAGTGATGTCCTTTCTCCTTACGGAGGTGGCACGTGGGCTAGAGAAGACCAGGTAACGTGGAGGGCATCGTGGGGCTCTGGGAGGGCGGCCCCCCAGGTGCTCCTCACTCACCAGCCGGGCCCCCCAGCCGGAGGAGCCAGGGGTGCAGCACAGCCCAGGAGGGGGAGTGTTACCAGACCCTGTTCACAGAACGGCCACTTCATGCAGGACACTGCTGGTCAGGCCCTGACGCGGCTGGATGAGCCCACGGGCTGACATCTGGAGACTGTCTATTCACTCCCAGCTACTGTGAGAGGTGAGTTGGGGCACTGGACACCATGGTACCAATCAGGCACCCCGGGCTCTCTGTGTGCCCAGAGAAGTGCTGACCAACTATAAATTTAGTCTTGAATAAAAATGTTTTGAAGATAGAACCGGGTTAGGATAGGAAGAGATTGTGTAACTTTGTAACCTGTGAGGGGAAATCTGTCTAACTATCCTCTGAGGAGCGACAACCTTGCCGAGGTTTATTTTTACTGTGAGAATAAAAAGAAACAAAGGGAAGGAGGGACAGAGCAGGTCTTGGGGAGATTTCCCCACTGCTCTCCACAATCGCTGGAGATGAAAGCGAAGCTGTGATCTCCCGTCCACTTCTCTGTTGATTGGCTTGGGTGGCAGGAGAATGGGCTCCTGGGTCTGGCACAGGCGGGGCTGTCCAGGGCCTCTCTCTGCCCCATGCACTGTGACTCAGCCCCGGACCTTTCCACGGCGGGGGGCCCACCAGACCTCATTTACACCTCCCGTGAGCTCCTGGGCCCAGGCCTGGGGGACCCTTCACCCTGGCAGCTCCCCACTGCCTGTGAGCCTAGCATCTTCCTCCATTCGTGGGGTGAGAGTCGCACCTGTGCGTATGCGCGCGTGACTACCTGGTCCAGAGTTTTCTCATCTGTGAGATGGAGATAACAATGTTACTCCAAATGAGTCTCATCAAGATTAAATGATTTAACATCTATAAAGAGCACTTAAAAGTGTCTGCACCCCAAAAAAATCTATCCTAGAAATGTTTATTGTTGTTTTCTATTTCTAAGTTGATTTCACTTCATCAAAATTTCTGCAATGAAGCATATCTCTTAGGAAATGAAAATATTTAAGTGTCATAGAATTACACAGCCTTTTAGGGCTGGAACAGATATTAAACGTCAGTCTAATTCAACCCCTTTGGGTGACAAATGACAAAACACAGGCTCTGAACAGCATACTCAAGTAGTGCAACCATGCAGGGGCAGAGCAGGGTTAGGACCCAGCCCATAGCTCCTCCCATTGTGCCTCACTGAGCCCCGTGCCTGTCAAATAGAGCACCGCGTGCCAATGCACCCAGTCAAGCCAAAGCTTTTGCTGCTACCCCCCAGCTTGGGTACAAAAGGCAACACAGAGGCATAAAGGCAGAACTCGGAAATTACCCCCACCACCATCCCACTGTGTCTGACTTTGCAGTATCTATAGAAACCTAATTCTTTATTATTTTTATTTATTTATTTATTTTTTGAGACAGAGTTTCATTGTGTCACCCTCGGTAGAGTGCCATGGGGTCACAGGTCACAGCAACCTCCAACTCCTGGGCTCAAGCGATTCTCTTGCCTCAGCCTCCCAAGTAGCTGGGGCTACAGGCACCCGCCATAACACCCAATTATTTTTTTGTTGCCATTGTCATTGTTGTTTTAGCACGCCAGATCCAGGTTTGAACCCTCCAGCCTCAGTGTATGTGGTTAGCGCCCTACCCACTGAGCTATGGTGCCACTAGAAACCTAATTCTTTAATGCCGTGACCTCCAGAGATGTTATATGGTTCCACCTCTGTGTTCCACCCTGACAGTGTCATGTGACAGTTCTCTTGGTTTTTCCCAAGTGGACTCTGTTAGTGCTATCTCGTAATTCTCCCTAAGAAGTCTCTTGCGCAGGAAGAGTTGCTGTAATTTTCTGCTAAGCTCAAAGCATGCCCTTTTTTGCCATCTGGATTTTATTTGGTCATAGATGTTTGGGTTTTTTTTGTTTGTGGTTTGTTAGTGTTTTTCAATCAGGTCCAGGCGAGGCTCAAACTCTCAGGGCCGGTGCTCTAACTACTGGGCTATGGCGCCCAGCCTGGTTATAGATCTTTGAACTCTGTTTTTCAGACTGCTGGGCTGAAAAAAATTAGAAAACATGTGTCTTTTAGAGCTGCGATCCCCAGCCCCCAGTCTGCAGACTGGTGTCAGTACATGGCCTGTTAGGATCCAGGCCACAGAAGGTGAGTGGTGGACATGCAGTCTTCACCTGTGTTTACCCTCCCCATCACTTTCCTCACCACCTGAGCTCTGCTCCTGCTGGAGCACACTGAATCCTCACAGGAGCTTGAACCCTACTGAGACTGTGCTTGCGAGGGTCTGGGCTGTGCGCTCCTTGTGAGATTGTGATGCCTGAGGACCTCAGGTGGTGATGCCAGCAAGTTACAGGGAAGCCCATCGCATCACAGTGAGTTGTACAATTATTTCACTACATATGACAGTGTAATGACAATAGAAATAAGGTGCACAATAAATGTAATGCCTTGAGTCATTCCAAAACCGTCTGCCACCACACCCCACTCCTGCCATCTGTGGATAAACTGTCACCCATGAAACTGGTCCCTGGTGCTAAAAGGGTGCCTGCCACTCTGGAGTGTTTTCTGGGGGGAAAAAAAATTTTTTTTAAACACCTCTCTCAGGCGGTGCCTTTGGCTCAAGGAGTAGGGCGCTGACCCCATATACCAGATGTGGTGGGTTCAAACCCGGCCCCGGCCAAAAACTGCCAAAAACCCACCTCTCTCCTCCATCCTTGTGCTGCCAGGACTCCAAGGTGGATCCTTTTCGCTTCTGGGGGGTTTAACACTCAGTGCTGTGGCACACTGGTTCAGAGGATGGTTTGTGGTAAGGCCTAGGTTTGAGCCCTGGCTTGGCCATTAATGTGCAGAGAAGAGCTTTGGGGATGTCACTGAAGTCATTTAAGCAGAGAGGTACTGGGGATGGCTCTTACCAGCACGCAGAGCAAATTTTGCCAGCTTCCTTTCAAGTCTCTGGTCAGTGACGATGTGTTGACAGCTTGAAGCTGGCCCTGGTGATGGCCATAACGCACTCATAGTGACATTGTGTTGATAGCTTGAAATTGGCATGGAGATGGCCATAACACACTCATAGTGACACTGTGTTGACAGCTTGAAGCTGCCCTGGTGATGGCCATAACGTACTCATAGTGACATTGTGTTGACAGCTTGAAATTGGCATGGAGATGGCCACAACGCACTCATAGTGACACTGCCTCACTGCTGACAGCTTGAAGCTGGGCCTGGTGATGGCCATAACGCACTCATAGTGACACTGTGTTGACAACTTGAAACTGGCATGGAGATGGCCATAACACACTCATAGTGACACTGCCTCACTGCCGACAGCTTGAAGCTGGCCCTGGTGATGGCCATAATGCACTCATAGTGACACTACCTCCGGGCCATCCTTTTGTCATGTCCCTGGCTTGTCATTCTTGGCCGACACATTTAGAGACAGTCTCCAGTTCATGATCTAGACAAGGCCATGCCTCTCGACCTCCAGACTTCTGTTTCGAGCTGGTGAACCTGATAGCGTTTCCAAGGTCTCCTCCTCGCCCTCCCTTCACTGAACCACTCCCATTCTGGGGCAGGAACCCCCGAGGGAACACCAGCTCCCTGACACAGCTTCAGCCCACAGGTGCCCCGCTGTCCCTCTTGCTGCCCATACTGGTTGAGAGCACCAGAAGGCCCCCGTTCCTAGTGACCCTGTGAGGTGTGCCACCCTCCTCTCTGGGATCTATGACAAGCTGAATCTTGTCACGATTCCAGTACGTGCCCCTCAGGGTGCCCAAACTGTCCCTCACCTAACCTAAACACCTCACTTAACAAACCACAGCATGGAATTCGGCCAACAGTGCGACTCAGCGTCCCCCCATCCCTGAACGTTGTTAACCGTTTACGAGCACTCTACTGTGTCTAAGCCTTAGTGACTCAACCGCGTCATGAGGATGACAGTTGTGCCCCGTGCACAGGCCGTGAGATTTAAATGAGACAACGTCCCTACAACACCCAGGAAGCATCTGGCCTCTTAACTAAACTAGCACCTTTGCTGCGGTCTGAACATTTGTGCTCCCACCAAATTCCTATGTTGAAATTCCCTCCCCAGCGTGACAATACTGGAAGCAGATGGAGAATGGTGTGCTGGTGACGGGCGTGCCAGGCAGGCGGCGTGGAGGAGGCAGCTCGGCGGCTCCTTCCTCCTCGGCCAATCACCAGGTTTAGCTGTCCCGTGGCAGTGTCCATGAGGGACCCTTGCTCCCTGCCCTCTGCACTCGGATGAGCTACACAGTATCCTGTGGTCACCCCTGAGCTTTGAGTGGACCCCCAGTAGGAACCTGAAAGGCAATGGACCCTCCTTCGTAGCAGAGGTGACCCAGCAAGTTAGCAGAGCCCTACATACAGAATGAAAATCCCTAAAGTGGAATAGGTCTTGCCGCTCACTCTTCTCTGAATAAAGGTGGCCCTTTAGAGGTTTAAGTTCAGAACCTAAGAAATAGTTTCAGAGAGGCCCTTCCCAGCACCCCTAAGTACCACGTTGCCCCTCCCATGGATGCAGAAGGTAAAATGACAGTGGGAAATGTGTCAGGGAGGAAATGCCCTGAAAAAAATGGCAAAAATATTTCCAGTTTCCCCAAAAGTTTGGCGACTGAAACCTGCACCCCGGACTCGGGCCAGTGGTTGGGAGGGGCAGGGAGTCTCCCTTATTCTTTGTGCCCGGGAGATAGCTCAGGGCAATTGTCTGGGTGAGGTCGTGAGATCACCTTAGCTGAGGATAGATAATCTGGGTGGAGGGCATGAGATTGTCATGAGGGTCACTTGCACCCAGGAGTTCAAGGCTACCGAAGCTGCCGTGACTGTGCCGCCAATGCCCTCCAAAATGGAACTACGGGATCAGAACCTTTCAAAGCTCTGTGCTTCTGCTTACAAGCAGGAATTGGGATTTGGAGACCATATCATCTGCCATTTTTCTCCTTTGCCACCAAAGTAATAAATTTCTCTTTCCTTCCTCTCTAAACAAACAAACAAAAACAAGAGGCGAGGCCTCTGGGAGGAGGTTACATAGCTATGAGGGCTCCCCACTCCTATAAAAGAGGCTTGAGGTTCTCCAAGTCCCCACACCAAGGGAACAACACACAGGTGTTGCCACACTTCCTGGGTGAAGGACACAACCCCAACTCAAACTTTACCAAGAAATGCAAACATTGTAACTTAATCACATGTATCCTCATATTAATCTGAAATTTAAATAAAGAAATAAACAAATGAGGCTTGAAGGGGCCAGGCATGGTGGAACACGTCTATAATCTTAGCACTTTGGGAGGCTGAATTGGGAGGACAGCATGAGGCCAAGAGTTCAACACAAGCCTGAGCAATGTAGGAAGCCCTCATCTCTACCAATAATAAAAAAATTAGCTGGACATGGTGGCCAATGCCTGTAGTCCCAGGTACTCAGGAGGCTAAGACAGGAGGATCACTTGAACCCAGGAGTTGAAGGCTACAGAAGCTGCTATGATTATGCTGCCACTGCCCTCCAGGCTAGACAATAGAGCAAGACCCTTTCTTTTTATTTTTTTATTTGAAAGAAAGTCTCACGATCTAATCCTTGGTAGAGTGCCATGGCATCACAGCTCACAACAACCTCCAACTCTTGGGCCTAAGCAATGCTCTTGCCCCAGCCTCCCAAGTAGCTGGGACTACAGGTGCCTGCCAGAATGCCCGGCTATTTTTTGTTACAGTTGTCATTGTTGTTTAGTTGGCCTGGGCCAGGTTCAAACCCACCAGCCTCAGTGTATGTGCTGGCACCATAACCACTGTGCTATGGGCACTGAGCCAGCAAGACATTTTCTTAATTGAAAAAAAAAAGAGGCTTGAAAGGGCCAGGCTCGGCACCTGTAGCTCAAGTGGCTAAGGTAGCAGCCATATACACCAGAGCTGGCTCGAATCCAGCCCAGGCCTGCCAAACAATGACAACTACGACCAAAAAATAGCTGGGTGTTGTGGTGGGCACCTGTAGTCCCAGCTACTTGGGAAAGAATAGCTTAAGCCCAGGAGTAGGAAGTTGCTGTGAGCTGTGATGCCACGGCACTCTACCCAGGGTGACAGCTTGAGGCTCTGTCTCAAAAAAAAAGGGGGGGGGTTGTTTGTCCCACGTAGCACGTGCAGGTGAAAAGGTGTCTATGATTCAGAAAACAGCCCTCACCAGGCATTGAATCTGTTAGAACCTTGATCTTGGACTTCTCAGCATCCAGAACTGTGAGCACAACATATCTGTTGTTTATATGTTACCCAGTCTCTGTTATAGCAGCTCACGAGGGGGAAGCCAGCCTCCACGCTGCTCCCACTGTCACCTAACCCACTGCTCACTCATTCAGCACACACGTCTCCTGACCTCAGTCTCCCCGCAGCCTCCTCCTTTCTGATCACTTCCCCTGGACTCAACTATGCCCTAGTCCCCTCTGAATCACAAACTCTGAGTGAGGGAAGGTGGGGAGAAGGGTGGTGAGTGCAAGGAAGAGAAACACAGGGTCAATGGAACACTAAGGGACTCACTGCTTTGCCACGACAGGGACTGATTTATTTTATTTTATTTTATTTTATTTTATTTTGAGACAGAGTCTCAGTCTGTCTCCCTGGGTACAATGTCATGATGTCATAGCCCACGGCAACCTCAAACTCTTGGGCTCAAGCGATCCTCCTGCCTCAGCCTCCTGAGCAACAGGGACTACAGGTGTATGCCACCACGCCCAGCTAGTTTTTCTATTTTTAGTAGAGGCAGCGTCTTGCTCTAGCTCAGGCTGGTCTTGAAGTCATGAGCTCAGTGATCCACCAGCCTCAGCCTCGCAGAGAGCTGGGATTATAGGCGTGAGCCACCGTACCTGTTGGGGACTGAATTCCAGACACGGCTCGTCTGCTAGTCTTTGTTGCCCTGGAAATGTGGTGTTCTCTGCATGCGTCTGTTTATCCTTCTGCAAATGTGAGCAGCACCTGTGTGTGCACTTGAGCCCAGGTGTGCAAGCACACACGCTCACACACATCCCACTCAACACTCCCAGTGGAGAGGACTCTCGTGTCTGAGCGCCGACACTCAGCGCTTCTCCACGGAGGGTGCTCTGCCTGCCACTCGGTCCTCGAGGAATGGTCTCCAGGCCTTCATCCCTTTCTACTTCCTGCTCACATTTCCCCTTTTCTTGTCCATAAGTATCTTCACCTCCTGAAGGAAGAAGAGAAGGATTACACAGAGGCTACACCCACAAGCCACTGAGTTTGAATTCTCACTTTTTCCTGGATGAACCAGCTACTTATCGGCATGGCTTACTAGCTCCCGAAAATCTGCTCTGTGGTTTGGTGTGCACTCCAACAGAGTGGGGGCAGGAAAAGAAATCTATTCACTGTCCTCACTTTTAAAGTGTGCAAGGTTAACTATTCATGCAAGGGTGTACCTGCGCCCTCGGACAGAGGGATGGTCTGTCCAGAAATGTCTCACTGACCCTTGCCACCTTCTCCTCTCCGCCCACACCCTACCCCAGCTCACCTGGCTCCTGCTTGCCCAGTGAGGCCGGCCGCTGCTCATCCCTCCCTCCCTCTCCAGTGGCCTACCTGTCTGGGCCACTTTGCTTCTCCAGGTTAACTTGCTCCAGGTACAAATAAGTCTCCTGGCCCCTCAGTACAGCCGCAGCAGGGTTAGAAATTCTCGGGAAGAACTGTAGAGGCAGTCCCCTGTCCCCAGATTATGAACGGGATAGGCTCTGTAGGTTTTTCCTGAAGTTGAACTTGTAGGTGAGTTGGGACAGGTGCATTTACCTGTGATAGCCTCCATTCATGAATGCAAGTCGTATGTCAGTCGGCTCTTTGTAACTCAGGACTGCCTGTATCAGGAACCTGAGGATAGACTAGGATTGAGCTGGCTTTCCCCAGGGCGACCGTACTGCTTGTAGGGACCCTGAGAGGCCCTGTGCCAGCTGGTACTCGACAGCCGCCCTTTCCTGGAAAGGTCCCCCATTAAAGGTGGAGCTGTGCAGCAGCCACAGGGGCCCCTGGACCCCTGCCCCAGCTCTCGGCAAGTCCATTCAACCAGCCAGTGCCTTGACTTCCTCATAGTTGAAGATCACCTCAATTAAGGGAATCAATAAAATGATGCAAATTCCAGAGGTCAGATTCCTCATTTGAAGTTAAGGAGAAGGGGGCTGCCTGGGGGACAGAGAGTGGCCCTGACTCATGTAAAGGCCCCTGCTGGTGAAGCTGGGGGTGCTTCACTTCCCTTCCTACTTATAGCCTAGAACTTGGGCACCAAGCCTTTCGGCCCAGCAGTTCCCCGAACAGTCCCTGATGGTCAACGCCCATCCTGAGGAAGGTTTGACCCACCTGCTGAGACAAGATAAATGCGAGAAATACACTCTGGGATTTAATATTTTATTTTTTTAAGAGGAAAGTGCTGGCTTCATTTTTAATTTTTGTTTAATTTTAATCATCATGAAATACACCTAACATAAAATTTTCCATCTTAACCATTTTGAAGGGTACAGCTCAGTAGCATTAAGCTCAATGGATCCCCAGAATATTTCATTTTGCAGAACTATAACTCTGTCCCGATAAACAGCGGCTCCCCATTCTTCTCTTTCCCCAGTGCCTCTCAACCTCCGCTCTGCTTTCTGTCTCTGTGAATGTGACTATTCCAGGTACCACACGTAAGTGGAATCAGACAACACGTGACTGGTTTATTTCATTTGGTAGAATGTTCTCGAAGTTCGTCCATGTTGTAACATGGGTCAGAATTCCTCTCTCTTTCAGTCTGAGTAATATTCCATCGTATGAGTACACCATATTTCACTTACCTATTCATCCGCCCCTGTACACTTGGGCTGCTTCCACCTGTTAGCTGTCGTGAAAACCACCTGCTGTGAAAGCACATGTGCAAATATCAGGTCCCTGCTTTCAAGCCTTTGGGGTATAGACCCAGAAGTGGAATGGCTGAATCATATGATAAATCTAATTTTAGTTTTTGAGGACTCCCCATGTTTTCCAAAGCAGCCTGTACTTTTTACATTCTCATGAATGGTGCACAGTAGTGCCAGTATCTCCATATCCTCACTAATACTTGTCATTTTCCAGTTTTTTTTTCATTTTTTTTGCAGTTTTTGGCCAGGGCTGGGTTTGAACCCACCACCTCCGGCATATGAGGCCCGGCGCCCTACTCCTTTGAGCCACAGGAGCTGCCCATCATTTTCTAGCTTTTTAATAGTAGTCATCCTAATGGGTGTGATTATGTAGAGTGTTTTTTTAAAAGATAAAATCATTCCATTGTCTTTTCTTCTGGGACAGTATCTTTTCTTACTTCTTATTTATTTATTTTTAAATATTTTTATGAGTTTAACTCTGCCCAAATTCAGTTCAACAATTTTTTTTTTTTTTTGAGAAATAGTGTCTCACTCTGTCACCCTGGTTAGAGGGCCATGAGATCATCATAGCTCACAGCAACCTCAAACTCCTGGGCTCAAGTGATCTTCCTGCCTCAGCCTCCCAAGTAGCTGGGATTACAGGTGCCCACTGTGAGTCCCAGCTACTTTTTCTTACTAGAGATGGGGTCTCGCTCTTGCCTAGGCTGGTCTTGAACTCCTGAGCTCAAGCAATCCACCTGCCTCGGCCTCCCAGAGTGCTAGGATTATAGGCGTGAGCACTGTGCCTGATCCAAGATAACATTTAAAGGAGCATGCCAGTTTATCTCTTCCGATGCTCATTGGTTCAAAAATCAGCCACTAATACAAGGCTTCATCTCATTAATTTTACCAGGGTTGGATATTCAGAGCAAAGCTATGATATTATCTCTTATCAATTCCACTATATGAAATCAGTATCTTTTCTTTTGGTGCTAAGAATTATGAACAAGATGTAGAAGCCTGAATGGTTCTCAGCCTGCAATCGAAAAACATCAAAATACCATCTCAAATCTTCAAAAGCTTATCCAGGGTACATTAGATTATTTTTCTACACTGTTTGCTATGTATGCGGTGGCTGTGTGTGGTGTAGCATTTCTAAAAGCACCTGTTATGCGCAGTTTTCCTTTAATTCCTTTGATTTGAAATAAATTCCAGTATAGTTACTGCCCACATAAAGAATGCAGTTTTCCATAAATTATTCAAATGGAAAAGTCCAAAGAATATAAAATGGGGTGGGTGAGGCGGGGAGCTGTTCTACAGCCTCTGAAATCTATTCCATGTTCATCCTAGACCAGAGCTGCTGAAATTGGCTTTGAGCTAGGCAATCTATTTTCTGTCTTTATTACATCTATGATAGAATCTATTCATTTTTTTCTCTTTCCATTTTTTTTTTTTTAAACAGCTAGGACTCCAGAGTAAAAAACAGCTAAAGCGTTCCTGTCCCCTTAAGGCAAAGGTTCTAAGAATTGAAAAGGATTTCTCTTTTCATTTTTAAACACAGTCTCTTCTTACCCCAAGCAGGCAGAAGTGCCTTTATTGCTCTTTCTTGCTTGGGTTTCATGACCTGAATTTTTCTTTTAACTGCAAAGACTGGAGTAACAACGTCAACCTTTAATTTTCCCATGTAAGGATGTTTAATAAAAATACTGTCTATAACTGCCATCATTTGATAAAAGAAACTTTTTTCTTTTTTTTTAATTGTTGGGGATTCATTGAGGGTACAAGCAACTAGGTTACACTGATTGCATTTGTTAGGTAAAGTCTCTCTTACAATCGTGTTTTGCCCCAAAAGGTGTGGCACACACTGAGACCCCACCCCCTCGCTCCTTCCCTCTCTCTGCTCTTCCTTTCCCCACCCCTCCCTCATTCTTCCTCTTTGCTCTCCCCTTCCCTCACCCTCACCGTGTCATTAATTGTCATAATTGTCCTCATATCAAAATTGAAAATTTTGCAATTTTGCTTCAATTTTCAAATTTTACAATTGAAATTTTGCTTCAGTTTTCAATTTTTACAATTCATGCTTCTCCATTCTTGTGATGCTTTACTAAGAATAATGTGTTCCACTTCCATCCAGGTCAATACAAAGGCTGTAAAGTCTCCATTTTTTTTAATGGCTGAATAGAATTCCATAGTGTATATATACCACAGCTTGTTAATCCACTCCTGGGTTGGTGGGCATTTAGGCTGTTTCCACATTTTGGCAATTGTAAATTGAGCTGCAATAAACAGCCTAGTACAAGTGTCCTTATGATAAAAGGATTTTTTTCCTTCTGAGTAGATGCCCAGTAATGGGATTGCAGGATCAAATGGGAGGCCTAGCTTGAGTTCTTTGAGAGTTCTCCATACTTCCTTCCAAAAAGGGTGTATCAGTTTGCAGTCCCACCAGCAGTGTAAAAGTGTTCCCCTCTCTCCACATCCATACCAGCATCTGCAGTTTTGAGATTTTGTGATGTGGACCATTGTCACTGGGGTTAGATGGCATCTCAGGGTGATTTTTTTTTTGTTGTTGTTTTTAATAACAAATTTTTAAAGTTAAAATAGCCTTTGACTTTGTATCCTTTTAACCAGACTGAGCAACAGTGAGACCGTGTCTCTACTACAAATGGAAAAATTAGCTGGGTATGAGGCAGGCACTAGTAGTCCCAGCTGCTGGAGAGGCTGAGGCAAAAGGATTACTCAAGCCCAAGAGTTTGAGGAGGTTGCTGTGAGCTTTGTTGCCATGACACTTTACCAAGGGCAACAGAGTGAGACTCTGTCTCAAAAAAATAGAAAACAAAACAAAAAAGTTATCTTGAAGGTCACAAATGTATTTTAATGATTTTGAAACACATTGTTTTGAATGAATCCCAGGTGGTATATAGCCACGCATTCACAACGGATTTGATTTCCGATAATAGCTAAAAGTGGTTCAGAGCCCCATCTGGTAAAGAATGGGGCTTTTGCATCATGCAGGGAAATGCTAGTTTCCTCAAAAAAAAAAAAAAAAAAAAAGAGACATGGCTATAAAATAATATAACGATTTGTAAACCTTTCAGAACACAATTCCAAAAGAAGAATTCTGCAACTATTTTGAGCAGTGGAGGCATTATCTGAAAAAGTGTGTCAATGCCCAACTTGGCTACTTTGAAGAAAAACCTACAAGTTTAAACCCTGGTATGACTAGTAGGGGGACAAACAAAAGCAGTGCTTCCCAAGGACGCCTCACAACTCTTTCCCTTAGAATGCCACACTCAAGCTGGTGACCCAGAGACCACATCTGCCCCACATCAGGTTTTTCCTCAGCTCACACAGCATTTTTTTATAATTTGGAATTTTTTTTTTTTTTTTTGAGACAGAGTCTCACTGTTGCCCTGTGTAGAGCGCTGTGCCGTCACAGCTCACAGCAACCTCAAACTCTTGGGCTTAAGTGATTCTCTTGCCTCAGCCTCCCAAGTAGCTAGGACTACAGCCACAAGAAGCTTCAGAGGAGATCGTCTATTTGCACAGTGAGCGCTTGGTCAATGCAACCCATCTGGAGCACCGCAGCGCAGCCCGCCAGTCACTGCCCTGTTTCCATGGGGCAAAGGGACTCAGTTGGCCAAGGCTCCGACCTGGTCGCTTCACCCCTTTACCTTATCTGCTTGGCCCTGTGGGTGTCTGCAGTTTGTAACACCTGCCTTGGGATCATGCAACTGATTGGAGGGCCACTCCAACTGATTTCAGGAGAAGGAAAGAATTATCTCCCAATCACCAAGTTAACTAACAACCACCGTGGAGGCTGCTGTCTGCCCATCCTGAGCGGCGCCGTCTCCCACCGCTGCCACCCACTCATTCACAAGGCGCACAGTTTCTTTCCTTCATCTGCAAATATTCTTCCCGGGGCTCCCACTACCTGGGGTAGCAAGGTCACCGTGGACGTACCAATGAAAAACATTTATGTCCCTTCCCATCTAAATTGGCTCCTCTCTGTTGAAAGTTAACTGAATTCTCTCAGGACTGGTTTAAGGAGTCGCCCTGGAGTGACTGTCTCCCTGACTTTGTCCCCTCACTCTTTCCCCGGGGTGACTCTGCTTGTGAGGCCTTGAGGAGCAGCGGTCTTCAGATCCGGCTTTGCAGGGGACATCTCTGGACTGCCCGGTGGCCGCTCATTTTGCTGTCATTCTCTGGCTGAAATCAGCTGTCACTTATCCTGGCTTTGTCAGGGCCTGGTGACCTCCCCTGACTGGCTCCTGCCGAGTACTGTGACCCGGAGGTCCTACTCACTTTCCACACTGCCATCCCTAAACCCGTGCGCTGAGGCCACCTGGGCGCCATCACTGTCCTCCTCCTCACCAGGTCACACCCTGGCCTGACCTCCACGTCTGCCTGAGCCTGGGCTCCTTAGAGCAAGGGTCTGCAGTGAAAGCTAAAAGCTGGGGGGACAGTCCTGGGGAAGCCAGACAGGAGGAGGTGACTGAAGGGACGGCAGAACTCTCCCAGCCCTCCAGGCAGCACTGAGGCCCTGAACCCGCCCAGGTTGGGCTCTAGCTTCAACTGCCACCGCTCCCATGGGGCCGTGGAGCAGGGAGTCACGGCAAGGTCACAGCGCTGCCTGGGCCAGTGGCAGCCGCAGGTCATGGCCTCCAGGTTCAGCTGGCTGAGTAGCCACGATTACTGACCCCAGCTGCCTGCCAGGAGAAAAGAAAGGCAGAGGAGGACCAGGCCCGCGTGGCTGCCAGCAGCCCTCTTAGGTGTGACGGGGTGGGGGGTGAGCGGCAGGTGGCCGGGAAGTGGCCACGGGCAGAGAGCAGGAACCAAGTGATGGCCAGGAGACGTTCCCCGCTGGGACATGGAGAGCAACCCTGGTGCCCTTAACCTGACCCGGGCTCAGCACCGTGCAATCTAATGTTGCAGATTTCGACCCTTGGAGAGTTCTCCAGGAAGGTTCGGGAAGATGCATCCATGTAACAGAGTTCATTACGTAACCCCAACTTGTCAATCACCCCAAAGGGCCAGAAATGACAGCCAATCCCCTGGGAGGAGAGGCGGGACAAACCAGTGAGCAGGCAGTGTGTGATGGGTGCGTCCGAAGAGGGACCCATCTCACTCTTTGAGATGTTTTCTCGCTGCTGTCACTGTCATTCTGCAAAACCCCCCAACACCCCGTGCCTGGGACGCTTCGTATCTACGATCACTCCCGCCTCAGCTCAGCTCGGCAGCGGTGCTCATTCTCCACCCTGGGAACTGGGAAATTAGACAATATCCTTAGTCCAGGAGGACTTAGCCGCCCCGTGGGGGGCCCAGGAGCGCACGGCCGAAGGAATCTGGAGAAGGCTGTAAATGAGGTTCTGTCGCCCCCCCTTTTGGTCACCGCGGACGGTCTGGGGCTGAGCGGCAGCACAGGGAGCAGAGAGCTGCCCTGGACAACTGGCCGCCAGCCCTGCGTCTCCCACGCCACGCTGCACCCCTGGATCCTCCGGCTGGGGGGCCCGGCTGGTGAGTGGGGAGCACCTGGGGTCCGCCCTCCCAGAGCCCCACGACACCCTCCACGTTACCTGGTCTTCTCTAGCCCACGTGCCGCCTCCCAGGGGAAAGGACATCACTCCTCCCCTCCGGTATATTCTCCTACCACCTCCCACAGTCCCCCAAGGCCAGAGGGGCAGGTTCCAACCTCTCCCTTCCATTATTTCACATCACAGACAGGAAAGTGACCGTCCCTATTCCAAGGAGGAAGCTCTGAGTGCTGAGTCCTCCGAAACTGGTTCTGGACCTTGCTGGGAGAGGTGACGGCCACCTGGGTCCCTGCCAGTCCTTCCTGGGTGTGTCCAGAACGCAAGGCTC
>CAUYON010185458.1:0-16254 GCA_963573935.1 Arctocebus calabarensis
AAAAAAAAAAAAAAAAATGGAAAAACTGGCTCAGTGCCTGTGGCTCAAGCGGCTAAGGAGTCAGCCACATATACCTGAGATGGCGGGCTCAAATCCAGCCCGGGCCCGCCAAACAAAAATGACAGTAGCAACCCAAAAATGGCCGGGTGTTGTGGTGGGCGTCTGGGATCCCAGCTACTTGGGAGGTGGAGGCAGGAGACTCGCTTGAGCCCAGGAGTTGGAGGTTGCTATGAGCTGTGATGCCACAGCACTCTACCCAGGGTGACAGCTTGAGGCTCTGTCTCAAAAAAAAAAAAAAAAAAATGGAAAAACTGGCTCAGTGCCTGTGGCTCAAGAGGCTAAGGAGTCAGCCACATACACCTGAGATGGCGGGCTCAAATCCAGCCCAGAGTTGGAGGTTGCTGTCAGCTGTGATACCACTACCCAGGGTGACAGCTTGAGGCTCTGTCTCAAAAAAAAAAAAAATAATAATAATAACAATAATAATTTAAAAACTGAGGCAAGAAGATCATTTAAGCCTAAGACCTGTAGATTGCTGTGAGCTATGATGACACAGCACTCTATCCAGAGCGACAGGTTGAGACTCTGTCTCAAAAAAATAAAATAAAGAAAGGAAGAAAGAAAGATATCCAAATAAGGACTAGATGCAATAATGAGCACTCTAGCACTATGGAGGTGGGTGGATCGCTTGAACCGAAGAATTTGAGACCAGTCTGAGCAAGACCAAGACCCCATCTAAAAAACAGAAAAACTAGCTGGGCATAGTGGCACATGCCTATATGTGGTCCCAGTTACTAGCGAGGCTAAAGCAAAAGAATTACTTTAGCTCAAGAGTCTGAGGTTGCTGTAAGGAATGATGACACTATGGCACTCTACCCAGGGAGACTGAGTGATACTCTGTCTCTAAAAAAAAAAAAAAGAAAGAAATGTTAAATCCCAATGGAGAGAACAAATGAGCCTCCTAGCAACATCAATAAGACAAGCAAGATGAAACTTGCATGGATGAATCAGAAAGTTCAACTGTCTCTTGGAAGAGAAATAATGGACCATAACCTAGTCTGTCTCAAAACTTTCATAGCGCCCCATATACAAAATTGGATAAATGCTCATATACAGAAAAGCAAACTTAGATCTTTTCCTCAGACTAAAATCAACTTAAATACAACCCTAAGTGTAAGAGCTTACACTATAAAACATCTAGAAGAAAACACAGCAGAAAATCCTTGTGATCTTGGGTTAGGCAAATAATTTGTAACTAAAACACCAAAATCACAATTTATAAAAGGTAAAAAATAAATGGATTTCATCAAAACTAAAAACTTTTGCATTTCAAAAGAAACCATCAAGAAAACGAAAAGACAAGTATACTGGGAGAAGATAGTTGCAAATTATACATTGGCTGGGCTGGATTTGAACCCGCCAGCTCAGGTGTATGTGGCTGGCACCTTAGCCTCTTGAGATACAGGTGCTGAGGCCAGTTTGGAAGTTTATTAAAAAGGTAAACAGGGCAGCACCTGTGGATCAAAGGAGTAGGGCGCTGGCCCCATATACCGGAGGTGGCAGGTTCAAACCCAGCCCTGGCGAAAAACTGCAAAAAAAAAAGGTAAACATAAACTTAACCATATGACCCAGTAATTTCACAACCAGGTTTCTACCCAATAGAAGGGAAAACATATGTCCACACAAAAACATATTTGTAAATATTCACAGCATCATTACTCATAAGAGCAAACTATGGAAACAAAATGTAATCTACCCACATAATGTAATAGGACTCAGCAAAAATAAAAAGGAAAAAAATTCTTGACACACACACGGACGAAACTCAAAAATATGCGAAACAAAACCATTATGCAAAAGACTAGAGTGTCATGACTCTATCTGCAGAAAACATCCACCAATGGCAAATCTATAGAGACGGAAGGCAGATCAGTGGTTCCCTGGGGCTAGAGGAGGAAGCAGGCGCTAACTGTAAATGGACAGAAGGGAGAGTTTTGGGGCGATAGAAATGTTCTAAAGCTGGTGTGTGATCATCACACACCTCCACAAATTCACCAAAACTACTGCATTATATACTTCAAGTGGGTGCATTTGATGATATATAAATCATACCTACATAACAAAGCTGTTAAAAAAAAATGATTAACATTGGCTAGGTGCTCGTTAGCACAGTGGTTATGGCACTGGTTATAGCATCAGTCACATACACCGAGGCTGATGGGTTCGAGCCTGGCCCAGGCCAGCTAAACAACAATGACAACTGCAGCAAGAAAACAGCTGGAGTTGTGGTAGGTGCCTGCAGTCCCAGCTACTTGGGGAGCTGAGGCAAGAGAATCTCTTAAGCCCAAGAATTGTGAGCTGTGACACCACAGCACTCTACCAAGAGTGACAAAGTGAGACTCTGTCTCAAACAAAAAAAAGAAAAGAAAAGAAAAAAGAAAATGATTACCAGGACTGGGCACAGCAGCTAGCGCCTGTAATCCTAGCACCATGGGAGGCCAAGGTGGGTGGACTGCGTGAGCTCACAGGTTCAAGACCAGTCTGAGCCAGAGTAAGACATCATCTTTAAATATAGCCAAGCGTTGTGGCAGGCACCTATAGTCCCAGCTACTTGGGAGACTGAGGCAAGAGAATCTTATGAGCCCCAGAGTTTGAGGTTGTTGTGAGCTAGGCTGCCATAGCACTCTACTGAGGGCAACAAAGTAAGACTCTGTCGGAAACAAACAAACAAAAAGATTAACAAATGTTATAAGTCCAATACATCATTAGACGGTTAGAACTGACTTCAGCCAGGCCTGGGGTCTTTGCAGAGAGAGCACAGGGTGAAAGATACATGGGGGTGGGAATCGCAGCTCCTGAGCTTTGAGGCCTTAAAAGCCAAGAAACAGACTTACCTCTTCCTCTTCTTCTGAACCACTTTCTTCACTATCAGATCTTGGTGCAACTTCATACCTAGAAAAAATATTAGGAGTTTAAAATAAATGTGCTCAGAATCAGTAGGACTCACTTTCCCCAGCAAACCAGCCTAAAATCCAAATGCAAGCAAAATCACACCCAGTAGTCAATCCCAGGACCAAGGCCCACCGCCGACTCCAGATCCCAGCTACATCTGCACGTGAGGCCCAACTCACCCCGGGTTCATCTCGAGCCAAGCCTCTAGCTGCCCTGCTTTCGGGGCATCTGTGCCTGTGAGGATCTTGCCACTCTCCACGTGGATCACCTTCACAGGGAGGTCGCTCATCTGGCTGGTCTCATCCAGAGGCTGCAAAAAGTCACCCATGTGACTTAAGGTTCTGAGGCCTCCATACCCCAGGAACCCAGAGTGGACCAGAACTAATTGTTGCCAACTTGGGAAGTGTCCACCCAACTCCACACCCAGAAAATGGCACGTGAACATGGCCAGTGGCGGTAAAAATGGGCGAACTGTATATTCAATAAATAATTCAGTAAAAACATGTAACTCAACAGTCCTGGCCACACGACAGTTCTTTCTTCAAGGTAATGACCTATAAATTTGATTTTAATTATTTTTTTTTGAGATAGCATCTCACTTTGTCACCCTCAGTAAAGTGTCCTGGCATCATAGCTGACAGCAACCTCAAACTCTGGGGATTAATTGATTCTCCAGCCTCAACCTACTGAGTACCTGGGACTACAGGCACCTGCCACAACATCCGGCTATTTTTAGGGACAAGGTTTTGCTCTGGCTCATGCTGGTCTTGAACTCCTGAGGTCAGGCAATCCACCTGCAGGCACTTTCTCTACCATTGTGCCTCATTCTCTCTTCACAGGCATCCACTGGTATTCATTTCTTGTGTATTTTTCCTATTGAATTCCACGCAGAAGAAAAAGGGCTTTCATCATTTTAATTTCTTCCCACTTTTTTACACAAATGACTCTACTATTCACATTCTTCTGGCTGTTGTTAAGTCTTTTTTGTTATGAAAAATTAACTGGAATATTTGCAAAATAAAATAACTTCCTCTTAGCAACAAATAGGAAATTTCTCCTGTGGAGATATCAACTTTGAATGAACATCCCCAACCGCGCCCCCCAATTACCTCTTCCTTATTTCCTAGAAAAAACTTCCAGGATGAAGATGAAGTTTTGGGCTTCCATCTTCCAGGAACTACCTCCAAAAATGCTTCCTGTCACCACTATTCACACAGTGAAACGGTTATTAGTTTCCAAAGGTTAAAAGCTCCCTTTCAGAGTAGCACACTATAGAGGGTGACAGCAACTCCTTATCCCAACAATGGACTCTACAGGCTGCTCAACCAGGAACTTGCAATTCTGCATCCTCCCTGTGACCACCAGGGGAGGGATTAAAGATGCTGATGACCGTACCTTTTCCCTACACCCAAAATTCTGGACGAACTATTCTGGGGTAAGGCTTAAGTATCCCTACATTTTTGTTTGGGAGACAGGGTCTATGTTTCACAGGCTGGAGTACAGTGGCTTTTCACAGGCATGTTCACAGCTCATGCATCCTTGAGCTTCTGGACTCAAGCAATCCTCCCACTATATGAATTTATTCTTGAGTCTTCAAAATGGTCTTAGGCAGAAGTCTTTGCACTGTAGTAAAATGCCAGCACAAATTCTAAAAAAAATTCAATATCACATTTTAAATAAAATCACTTGAAGTATGTATTTGAGCTAGCCACCAGTCATTCACTTCCGGGAATCCAGCCTATAGTACTGGACTATAGACTAAATTTTTTTTTTGTAGAGATAAGAGTTTCACTTAATGGCCCCTGGTAGAGTGCCGTGGCATCACACAGCTCACAGCAACCTCCAACTCCTAGGCTCAAGCGATTCTCTTGCCTCGGCCTCCCAAGCAGCTGGGAGTACAGGCTCCTGCCACCCTCGGTATATGGGGCCAGTGCCTTACTGACTGAGCCACAGGCGCCACCCCTAAATGTTCTTTCTACAAAATTCTGTCAATGTCCTAACCCACAATGTGATGCTATTTGGAGATGGGGCCTTTGGGTTGTAATTAAAGTAAGACGAAGTTATGTGGGTAGGGCTCTCAGGATGGGATTAGCACCCCTGTAAGATGAGGCATCAAACTAGGTGTAGTGCCTCATTGGCTCATGCCTGTAGTTGGAATCTCAGTTATGAGGATAAGGTAGGAGGATTGCCTAAGCACAGGAGTTCAGGGCCAGTCTACACAATATAGCAAGAACCTGCATGATGGAAAAAAAAAAAAAAAGACAAGACACTAATCTCTATTTCTCATGTGAGCAGGGCAGCCATCAATAAACCAGGAAGAGTCCTCACCAGGAACCAGCCCAGCTGGCACCTTGATCTTTTACTTGCAATTCTTAGAATTGTAAGAAATCATTTTCTGCTCTTAAAGCCCCCAGCTTATGGATTTTGTAATGACAGCCCAACACATAATGTACACTACAGCAACATACACAGCATGACAAAAGGGAAATACTGATACCCACCAACAGGGGAAGAGCTGAACAAACAGGACACACAGGACTGCTTTGTGCCACATCTCTGGAAGCAGCCCACATAGCTACCAATTTAATTTATCTAATTAACTGAAATTGAATACACAGTACAAAAATATAAATTGACTTGATATAGGAAGTTGCCCAAACCACCTAGTAAATGGAAAAGGTCTAGCCATGTCTAGACTGACCCCAATAGTTTCAAAACTAAAAGGATATAAGCATAAAGATTTCTAAAAAGGTATGTAAAAGACGTCAACTAGAAAGGTATATAGAAGGCATCAGCTGTGCCCCTGAGAGAGCACAGTTCATGTACTCATCTGAATGTTTTCTATAAGAATTACTTAATTAAGGGCTCAGTGCCTATGGTTTGAGCCCTGAGAGAGCACAGTTCATGTACTCATCTGAATTTTTTCTATAAGAATTACTTAATTAGGGGCTCAGTGCCTATGGTTCGAGCGGCTAAGGCGCCAGTCACATACATCTGATCTGGTGGGTTCGAATCCAGCCCGGGCCCGCCAAACAACAATGACAGCTGCAACCAAAAAATGGCTGGGCATTGTGGCGGGCGCCTGTAGTCCCAGCTACTTGGGAGGCAGAGGCAGGAGAATCACTTGAGCCCAGGAGTTGGAGGTTACTGTGAACTGTGATGCCACGGCACTCTACCCAGGGCGATAGATTGAGGATCTGTCTCAAAAAAAAAGAATTACTTAATTCAGCAGGTACTTGTGGCTCAGTGACTAGGGCGCCAGCTCCATATACTGAGAGTGGCAGGTTCAAACCCAGCCCCAGCTTGACTGCAACAAAAAAATAGCTGGGCGTTGTGATAGGCGCCTGTAGTCGCAGCTACTCAGAATTGCCTAAGCCCAGGAATTGGAGCTTGCTGTGAGCTTGCTCATGGCACTCTACTGAGGGTAATAAAGTGAGACTGTCTCTACTAAAAAGAAAAAAAAAAAAAAAAAAGCAAGCAATGGCTATGTCTACTCTGGTGACTTTAGAAAAAACAAGGCAAGTGTACAAAGGCTATCTTGGAAAGAAATCTAAGATATGACGTGAGGCAGGAAAAACAAAACACCCACCAACACACACATAATCCTACTGCAAACACCATGAAGGTTCCTCATGGTTTCTCTTTGGGAAGGACTACAGAGGACTGAGAATAGGTGATATACAAAATGCTCTCTATCTGCCCATCTTTTTTATATACCTTTCTACCAAATGAGTATATAAAATGTCAATCAGACAGTCCTCTCTGAGAGGGCCACTTTGTATAGTTCTGACTTTTAAAATCACACTAGTGTTTCATGTATTAAATAAATAAGTGTTAGGTGAATAAATAAAACCAACAAGGATGGGGGAGACCACAGTAAGAAAAACAAAAGGGGAGAACTAATCTAAGTAATTTCCAGGCACAATACTGGAGCATGTACCCCACTGCTAAAGAACTGTGAACAAACACTGCACTCTAGAAAGGAGGCTTCTTTACAGGGTGTCGGTCAGCATTTGGAATGTAACTTTTGGGCCTCCTTGGACTAAGCAAATAAATAAATGTATTGTGATTAATGGGAGCCAGATTCTTGATTTTAGAATTATGGAACAGGTGGGGATAGAAATAACTCTCTAGTGTTAGATTAGAATTGAAGATATCAGCATGACCTCCAGATTTTTAATATGCATGGACAGCAATGCAGATGTGTCTATTTGCTAGGTCTGGCTACAGAGAGGGCCTAGAAGTAGTGACAGCCTGGTAGCAATGAGCACACCCAGAGTCAGACTTTTGTTTCTAAATATTTTAATAAAAAGAACCAATACTCCTTGGAGAAATGACTAATTCTAGGGCTTGACAGGAAAATCAGAAGAGGCTGGTAAGGAAGGAAGCACTCTGAGGATGCCAAGTACATGTCAAAAGGACACAGGGGCCAATGTGAAAGGGCTTTACTGGCCCAAACTGAATAACCAAAACAAGGAACAATAAGGATTACAATCCACTCAGTGAAAGAAGAATCCATGAGTTTTTATCATGGAGTGGCAAATTTATGACCAAATAAAAAAGTAGGAAAAACTGTTCCTATTATAGAAGTCAATTAAATAAATGCACAAGGAATGATGAGACTAAAAATCACCATTTAGGTCGAGGCATGGTGGTTTATGCCTGTGATCCCAGCACTCTGGGAGTCGAGGCAGGATTGCTTGACCTCAGGAGTTTGATACTAGCCTAAGCCAGAGCAAGACCCTCCCATCGCTACTAAAAATTAAAAAACTGAGGCAAGAGGAGCTCCTGAGCCCAAGAGTTGGAGGTTGCTGTGAGCTATGACACCACAGCACTCTACCCAGGGTGACAGCTTGAGACTCTGTCTCAAAAATAAATAAATAAACAAAATAATAATCATCATCATAATAAAACTGACCATTTTGTAACCATCACTGCCAAAACTGATACAGGCAAAAAGAATCAATGGATGCTAAAACACTAAAATTTTGAGAAGTTACAAAATAGCCACATAGTCTTAAGTATCTCCCCACAAGGTACTTAATGATTATGAAAGGAGAAACAGTAACTTTACAGTGGAGCACCCTTGGCAAATACCAAAGGATCAAGGTCATTGTCACCAGGGACTTCACGAACCTATGCCTTATACTCCTAATGTGATATATGGAGGATAGAGGGTCACATTTGGGTCTTCGACCCAAAACACATAACTGGAACCTAAGCACGGGAAAACATCAGAAAAACCACACTGAGGACCACTGGATAAAATGCCTAGCCCATGCTCTTCACACAGTTCACAGTCTTAAAGGGCAAAGAAAAACTGAGAAGCTGTTGAAGATCAAAGAAGACCTAAGAGACCTCCACCAGAGGGTTTTCTGCTGTGTGAAGGACACCAGAGAGAAAACTGGCACAGCCTTAATAGAAAGGCCTACAAATTGGAAGCGGCAGTTGTGGCTCAATGAGTAGGGCGCCGGCCCCATATGCCTAAGGTGGTGGGTTCAAACTCGGCCTTGGCCAAACTGCAAAACAGAAAAATAGCTGGGCGTTGTGGCGGGCACCTGTAGTCCCAGCTGAGGCAAGAGAATCGCCTAAGCCCAGGAGCTGGAGGTTGCTGTGAGCTGTGCGAAAAAAAAAAAAAAAAAGAAAAACCAACAAATTGGACAAAAGTATTGCATCAACATTCACTTCCTGCATCATTGTGGCAGATGATAACCTTCTCTTTGGCATTACACGCTGATATATATATACAAGTAAGGGTTGTCATGTCTGCACCTTATGCTCAAAAAATTCAGGAAAAACATACATATGAAAAAGGTGGGCAGTGCCTGTGGCTCAGTGGGTAGGGCGCCAGCCCCATATAACGAGGGTGGTGTGTTCAAACCCAGCCAAAACAGCAGTGACAACTGCAACAAAAATAGCTGGGCATTGTGGCAGGCACCTGTAGTCCCAGCTACTCAGGAGGCTGAGGCAAGAGAATCGCTTAAGCCCAAGAGTTGGAGGTTGCTGTGACCTGTGACGTCATGGCACGCTACTGAGGGCAACAAAGTGAGACTCTGTCCCCCACCCCCCCAAAAAAAGAAAAGAAAAAGGTAAAGTGTGCACAGGAAGCCTCCCAAGGGTAGTCCAACCTTTTTTTTTCTCTGTTGCACACTGGAAGAATAAGAGTTGTCTTGGGCCACATATTAAATACACAAACACTAGTGAAAGCTTATGAGCAAGAAAACAGGTCCATGCATACTTTTCATGATACATGATGCCACAGATAAACAAAGCAGGCCTTAAGTAATCTGCACGTGGCCCATGGGCCACAGGTTGAACACCCCTGCAGACTTTCTTGCACTTGTCCTAGAAGTTTGAAATTGTGATAAAAGTAAAAACTTAAATTTAAGTAGTGCAGCACCTGATTGTTCACAGTCAGTTAGAGATTGAACTCCTTGTTCTCCTCACTACTGAACTTAACTAGTCTAAAAAGAAAAAAAAAAAAAGAAAAAAACATAGTGTCACGCATGCATTAAAAAAAGTCTGAAGAGAGACACACTTGATATGCAGGATGAAAAGGGTAGGATGGGATGTGCTGGGATTCTCACCCTCATCATGAACAGTATTTGGAATTTGAAAAGGAGCTTAAAACATGATGCAGACCCAAGCCCAGGGCCTGGGTTTACATTTCCACAAGAAACCTGCTTCTGGGCAGCACCTGTGGCTCAAGGAGTAGGGCGCCCATACATCGGAGGTGGTAGGTTCAAACCTAGTCCCGGCCAAAAACTGCAAAAAAAAAAATCAAGAAACCTGCTTCCTTACCTCACCATCAGGCCCAATGGCAGGCGTCTGTCCTTCTGCATTTTCTGCCTTCTGGAAGTAAAGGGAGACAGAATCAGGCCCTGACCTAGCAGACCAAGTCTGTACATGCAAAGACAGCCACTCCCAGCCCTCCTGGCTTACCTTCTTTTTCTTTTTCTTCTTCTTTTCCTTGGCAACCTGGGCGGCCTTGTGCTGTCGCACCAACTCAGTGAGGTTAGCCACATACTCGTCCGTCTGCTGCAAGAGGTAGGCCAGGCGCTTGTCCTTCTTCTGATCAATGAGCTTGCGGTAGCCCTCCTCATCTTCAGCCTGCAGGAGCATGGACGTTACACCGTTTGTTCATGAGATGTGCACATGAGTCAGCACCTGAGACAGGTGAGTCCAGGACAGGGACCTACTGTGGGCTATCATCCCTCAACCAGCGGTGCATTTAGGGAGTGCTTACCTCACGCTGGCACTGCACTACCAACCCTTAGTAACTATCATCAAATACTAGACTCCAAAGACACCTGGTAGGCAGACGCAGGCCTGCCAGGAGCCATTTCCAGAGGCCACAAGTGAGTCCTATCCTCTCTGTCCACCAAACGCACACCAAATCAAAACACCTCTCCCCACCTGGCCTGAGCCATATTACTCCCACAAACTCCTACAGGAACCCCTCCCACGTCTCTAAAAATAAATCAGACCACAACACCCCCCAATGGAATGTCCTCCAAAGCTCAGACTTAAACCCAGCTTTCCTGAGAGCCCCACAAGACCCCATGTGACCCGTCTTTGCCAGCTCTCGGGCCTTACCTATCACCCCCATAACAATGTCCTAGGGATTCGAGGCCACTTGATATGTCTTGCACTTTGCTGACTTCTTGGGGCTCCCCCCGATATCTGCATTCATGGATCATACTCTCCCTTTGTTCCTCCGTCCCAAGGCCTTCTTATACCACCCCATCCTTTCCCGCAACCAGTCTCATTCTCTGCACTGCACTTTTTACCATCCAAATCTGGCTTGTTTGTTTCACTTGAGTATCCATCCCTCTAGTACAGGCACTAGCCTCATGAGGGCAAAGATTGTGTCCTGCTCCCAGGTATGTCCCCTGTATACACGGAGGTGCCTAGAACAGAGTATGCTGTCACTATCTGCCCGATCTGTGACTAGTCATGAACAAAGGATCAGAACATTTATTCTGCAGGTGGAAAGCAGGGAGTCTGGATTCCACTATCTGTGGCTCTCACAGTAGCCTGGGGAGGGGACACCATTTTCACTTCCCAGAAGGGAAGACAGAACAGCCATCTAGCTACTTGGGACCACTCTGATGGTCACAAGGACCAAAGATCTGAGTCCGAACTCTTGACTCCCAACCACAGCCTGTTCTTTCCCCTGTCTCTCCTCTAACTCTGAGGGACAAAAGACCCCAGTGTAATCCTGGGCAACCAACACCTGATACCTGCCACACTCAGTGTACACGTGAAGTCACCAAAATCAAGAAGCTAAAACCTTACCATAAGCCTCCGCATTCTCTCCTTCTCGATTCTTTCATTTTCTTTCTTCTGTTCCCGCTCTGTGTTAGCATGATATGTGGCCACAGCCTTGGTGAGCTTCTGGATTTTTCCTGTGACTGATCTGTGATATTCTTTGAAATCCTTGGCATGCTGGAGAATGCTATTGAGGTATTCCTGCAGGGACACATGCAAAAGAAAAAACCTGACTACTCGACAGTTTTCACCATAACATTCCCTCTAAGCTGCCAACACAAAATTTAAAGAACGCTTGTTCAAAAATAAGAGAACATAATCAAAATTAATAAAGGGACACTGCTTCACCTTTCCTTCTGTGAAGATAAAATTCAGTTCTGACCACATGGGGGTTAGAAAGGCCCTTGTGCACACAGCTGAGTATGCAGGGCAGGTGTCCTTGCCACGGGAAGGCTGTCACTACACATGAAACATCTCAAAAAACTCTCCATCTGTCCGATCATGTTATTTAATTGAAGGAATTTATTTATTTATTTATTTATTTTGTAGAGACAGAGTCTCATTTTATCACCCTTGGTAGAGTGCCGTGGCATCACACAGCTCACAGTAACCTCCAACTTCCGGGCTTAGGCGATTCTCTTGCCTCAGCTTCCCGAGTAGCTGGGACTACAAGCAGCCGCCACAATGCCCGGCTATTTTTCTGTTTTGCAGTTCTGACCACGCCCTACTCGATGAACCACAGGCACTGCTCTGGAGGAATTTATTTTAAAGAAATATCCTGGCTCAGCACCTATAGCTCAGTGGCTAGGGCACCAGCCACATACACCTGAGGTGGCGAGTTTGAATCCAGCCTGGGCCTGCCAAACAACAATGACAACTACAACCAAAAAATAGCCAGGCGTTGTGGTGGGCGCCTGTTGTCCCAGCTACTTGGGAGGCTGAGGCAAGAGAATCACTTAAGCACGAGAGTTTGAGAGTTTGAGGTTGTTGTGAGCTATGACACCAAGGCACTCTACTCAGGGTGACATAGTGAGACTCTGTCTAAAACAAAAAAAGAAATAACCATGATGAGACCAAAAAAAAAAAAAAAAATCCAAGGCAAGAATGCCCATTCCAGTGTAATTTTTATTTTGAAAAGTTGAAAATATGCTACATGTCTCTAAAGAGGGAAATAGTAGGGCAGCGCCTGTGGCTCAAAGGGGTAGAGTACCAACCCCATATGCCAGAGGTGGTGGGTTCAAGCCTAGCCCCAGCCATAAACTTCAAAAAAAAAAAAAAAAAAAGGAGGGAAATAGTGACATAAATTACTAAATACTGGATATAAAGACATAGAATACAAAATCAATGTATTTCATAAAAAAAAAGGCTATTACGCTCGGCCCCTGTGGTTCCAAGGGCTAAGGCGCCAGCCACGTACACCTGACCTGGCAGGTTCGAATCCAGCCCCAGCCCGCCAAACAACAATGACGACTGCAACCAAAAAATAGCCGGGCATTGTGGCGGGCGCCTGTAGTCCCAGCTACTTGGGAGGCAGAGGCAAGAGACTCGCTTGAGCCCAGGAGTTGGAGGTTGCTATGAGCTGTAATGCCACAGCACTCTAACCAGGGTGACAGCTTGAGGCTCTGTCTCAAAAAAAAAAAAAAAAAAAAAAGGGTATTAAACTTTACTATACACAAGAGCCTGCAATGCTATACACAAAAATGTTAACAGGGAGTGTTGACTTTTTTTCTGCATTATTTTAAAAAGATATTAATTGTAGAAAATCTTTTAGAAAATAGTAACAGCCTTGGTGCCTGTGGCTCAAGTGGCTAAGGTGCCAGCCACATACACCTGAGCTGGCGGGTTCGAATCCAGCCTGGGCCCACCAAACAACAATGATGGCTACAACCAAAAAAAAGCTGGGTGTTGTGGTGGGTGCCTGTAGTCCCAGCTACTTGGGAGGTGGAGGCAGGAGAATTACTTGAGCCCGGGAGTTGAAGGTTGTTGTGAGCTGTGATGCCATAGTACTCTACCCAGGGCAATAGCTTGAGACTCTGTCTCAATAAAAAAGAAAAGAAAATAATAACAGAATTATTTCCCTGAATCCTATCTGACTTTAGATTTAGAGTCAGGCTCAGCGTCCATAATTCAGTGGTTAGGGTGCCAGCCACATACACCTGGGCTGGCAGGTTCAAACCTGGCCCATGCCTTCCAAATAACAATGACAACTACAACAAAAACAAAATAGCCGGGTGTTGTGGTAGGAGCCTTTAGTCCCAGTTACTTGGGAGGCTGAGGCAAAAGAATTGCTTAAGCCCAAGAGTTTGGAATTACTGTGAGCTGTGATGCCACAGCACCATACCAAGAGCAACACAGTGAGACTTCTAAACAAAAAAATACAGAGAGAGATGGGAGAGTCTAGCCTCCTTGACTTATCTTGTAAAAATCTGAGTCAGCTCAGTCCCTCCTCTACATGGAACCCTCCATGGCACCCACCTCACTCAGAATAAGGGCCTCAGTCTTTCCTGAAGCCCACAGAGGACTGCCTGACGTGTCCTGCCATTGCCCTGTCCTCACTTCCTCTGAGATCCTTGCTTTCTATGAAAGTCATGGGCATAATATACCACCTTCTGCCTGGAAAGCTCTTTGCCCACATGTTACATGATACGGCGTTACGGCATTGCAAAGGATAAGATCAGCATTGAAAATTTTATGTTTAAGAGGGGGACTATAGCTCCTCTGGCAGGCAGACCCTTAGTTTATTTCTTACAAGCTTATATACTCTTTAATAACACTAAAGTCTGCAGTACACTTGATAATAGTAAGGCAATTGGCAGCAATTGGTCTATGAGATAAGAGTACAAAGAAACCAAGCAGAGCAGCCACAAAACTTATTCAGCCATTTGTCTCTAAACAGCAGGTACAACCTTTAACTGAGATGCCCATTTAATCTTGCTTTCCACTTTCAAGGTCCCTTCCAGGACATTCCAGAGACAGCCAGACTTTGCTTGCAAAGTCTGCCTCCTGAGTAGCTTGCTACTTAGTTTGGAGGGTCTTAAAGGAACATCCCTTCATGTGGACTCTGTGAAAGCTTCTTTAAACATCAGTCAATGGCACTCAAAGTTACATTGAGGTTACAATTCCCCCCTATATCTTTTCCACGTGTGTGCTCATCTTTGCTGTGTGCATCCAAACCATAGCACAGGTGGCCTTTCTTCCTCCTGCTTCATTGTGGGAGCCTCCTGTCTCCTCTTTGTGATCTGAAGGTGGGTTATGCACTCACCTCTCCATGAGAGCCTCCCCGTGAGAGCCAAGTGTGCAGGCCACTTCTAGTTCGCCATATTGGCCCCAAGCCCAGAGATTTTTTGTTTTGGTGCAGTCCAGTTTATCTATTTATCTGCACTCTTAAAGTCACAGCCAAGAAATTGTTGCCATATTCAGTGTCATGAAGTTTTTTCCCTGTGTTTCTCTGAGAGTTTTATAGTAACACCTGACCTTCCGTACAGGCCTATGGTCCATTTTGAGTTCATTCTTGTGAGAGGTAAGGGCTCAACTTCATCCTTCATGTGCATATGGATATCAAGTTTTCTTAGCACCATTTATTGAATCGACTGTCCTTTGGCCAACGAATAATCTTGGCAACCTTATCAAAAATCATTTGAACAGGTATGGTGGCTCACACCAGAAATCCCAGCACTTTGGGAGGTTGAGGGGAGTAGATTGCTTGAGCTCAAGATTTCCAGATCAGCCTGAACAAGAGCAAGAGCCCCTCTCTACTAAAAATAGAAGAGTATTTCAGATGCCTGTCATCTCAGCTACTTGGGAGACTGAGGCAGGAGGATTGCTGGAGCCCAACAATTTGAGGTTGCTGTGAGCTACAAAGATGCTATGGTACTCTACCCAGGGTGCCAGTGAGACTCCGCCTTAAAAAAGAAAGAAAATTATTTGAGCATATGTACAAGTGTTTATTTCTGGGCTCACTATTCTATTCTATGTCTGTCTTTATTCCTGTACTACACTGTATGCAGTACCATTATTGTAGCATTGTACTAGGCTTTGAAATCTGGAATTGTGAATCTCCCAACTGTTCTTTTTCAAGATTATTTCAGTTATTTGAGGTCTCTTAAGAATCTATCTGAATTTTTTCATTATTCTCTTTCTACAGAAATGTATCATCAGAATTCTGACAGGTATTGCACTGAATTTGGAGATCTCTTTGAGTAGTACTGTCATCTTAAACAATAGTAGGTCTTCCAACTCATGAATATGAAATGTCCATAAAATGTTCCATTAATGTTTAATGTTTCCATTAAATGTTTCTTCTTACATTTCAGCAACATTTTACATACTTCAAGGTACAAGACTTTAGCTTATCTGCTAAAGTTTATTTCTAAGCATTGTCGTTTTTTCAGAAGTAAATTACTTCTTTTTTTTATTTTTCAAATAATTGTATTAAATCATAATTGTATACATTGGTGCAATCATAGGGCAGAATGTGCTTTACATACAATCAGAAATATTTTGATCGTACTGTTAGAGATGGCCTTCTAGGCATTTTCTTGATCACAATATAAAGACATTGATACTCTACATTTAATAAGTTTCACCAGCACCCTGCTAAGATGCACCATAGGTGTGATCCTACTAATGGCCCTCCCTCCACCAATCCTCCCCCCTCCCCTCCCCTCCCTTTCCCTTTTCCCTGTATTCTTGTACTATAATTGGGTTTTAGCCTTCATATGAAAGCTATAAATTAGCTTCATATTAGGGCTGAGTACATTGGACACTTTTTCTTCCATTCTTGAGATACTTTGCTAAGAAGAATATGTTCCACCTCCATCCATGTAAACACAAAAGAAGTAAAGTCTCCATCTTTCTTTAACGCTGCATAGTATTCCATGGTATACATGTACCACAGTTTATTAATCCATTCATGGGTCGATGGGCATTTGGGCTTCTTCCATGACTTAGCAATTATGAATTGGGCTGCAATAAACATTCTGGTACAAATATCTTTATTATGATGTGATTTTTGGTCTTCAGGATATATAC